>JABUQX010146028.1:7500-22500 GCA_015478945.1 Trachelipus rathkii
ACCTATGTTTCTTGACATTTTCGAATCAACTTCCAGATTTTTTTCTGAAATGACTTCAAACTTGAAATATGCATAGATAGGTCCATTACCTTAAAAATTAGAAAAGTACTTTTTCGATTTTTTTAGTTTTGTGCTCAGCGTTGTCCAATTTCCAAACCCACTTTTTGTGGATTTTAAAATGAAAAATTGCGATAATTTTTTTCCTGTTCAAGCGAAGTGGATAAAATTTTCAGGGCCTATGTAGTTAGGAGAGTTGCACATTTTTCACTTAGATAATTTATTGTAAAATGTATTTTGGATTTGTTTCTGGAACAAATTTTCCAAAAATTTTAAATTTTTAAAAATTCTTTTGAGTATACAAAACATTTATCTAAGTAAAAAGATGCATCTCGTCCGACTATTATACAAGCCTGAAAATTTGATGTTGATCGAATAGGTAGAAAATGCATCTCAATATTTCACTTTTTCTAACGTTTGGAATTTTCGAAAGTGAAAAACTTGATATTAATTTTCTACTCACCTGATCAACATCACTACACAACGTGGGGAGATGCATCTTTACTTAGGATAATTTTTTTGTATACTCAAAAGAAAATTTTAAAATTTCCCCAAAATTTTTTTTTTGAAAATTTGTTCCAAGAACAAATCCCAAACTAATGTATCTACATAGAAGTGATTTAAGCCAAAGTGAATCTCTCTCGATTATATATGCCCTGAAAATTTCATCCCTTCGCCCAAACAAGAAAAAAATTATCGCAATTTTTCATTTTAAATCCAAAAAGTGGGTTTAAAAATTGGACAACGCTGAGCACAAACTCAAAAAAAAAAGTACTAAGTGACCTTTGCAGGTAATGGTCCCATATATGCATACCTCTCAAGTTTGAAGTCATTTCTGAAAAAATCTGGGAGTTGATACTAAAAATGTCAAAAACATGGGTTTTGGAAAATTGTGAATATTCTGAAAGAATTACTACAGAAGCAGAAAAACACCAAAAAACAACGTTTCAGAGGGCAAAAATCTAGAGTTTGGTGTTTATAGGTTCAAAATGGCTGATAATTCCAATTTATGTCCATTTTAGGGGGGGTGAAAATTGAGCTAAGTAGTTTTTGAGATAATATGTAGAAATGCCTAGTTTACCAATGTTTCACAAGAGTAAGTACTTCACCAATGGCGTTATGATTTGATTAGCCAAAAATAATAGAAATATGCATCTTGATTGGTTCCTACAGCACTCCCCGTGGTTGGCTCCTAAATAGTGATCCAATCTTATTCTAAGTTTTCGTTTTTTATTATTATTTTTGATGATTTTTTTATCTTGTAGAAACAAGAAATAGACTCGATTCGAACTGATTCGGGAATCGAGCCCGAACTGAACCCAGATAGTAAACGCTCGAATCCGAACTGAACGGTAGTCCAGCACCTTGATTCGAATCCCAACCGAACTGTGTGTGTGGAAGGCTCGAACTGAACTGAACCAAATCCAGCACCTCGATTCGAATCATCCGAATCCGATCTGAGAGCCTGAATCCGATTCGAACCGAACTGTGATCTTGATTCGCCCATCACTGATATATATATATATATATATATATATATATATATATATATATATATATATATATATATATATATATATATATATATATTATTATATATATATATATATATATATATATATTATTACATATATATATATATATATAGTTAGTTATATATATAGAGATATATATATATATATATATATACATATAAAGAGCATATATATATATATATATACATATATATATATATATATATGCGTTTCTTTTCCGGCACTCTTCTATCGGGCCGATTGGGGGGCCTTGTGTCGCTTCTACGCTAGCTTGGCAATTGGGAATGATCGCTTGACTCTGTTACTCTGGCTCACGACAAGGTGGAGTTGTAACGTTGATGGTATGAAATAGGTTCATTCCATCTAACTAAATCTTTCTCTCCTCATAATCCATGGTTCGATCTTGCTTGTTCTCTGGCCAGGCTAGAGACAGTGTGTATCGGGGGTGGAAAAATTCTCGTTCTTCTTTCACTCTTGCTAATTTTCATCTAGAAATCGTTGCAGAGATACTCTTCGTCGAGCAAAGCGGGTTTTCATCAAACGAGTGCATTAACCCTCCTTGATTCTACTGATATATCTTTCTTGGCTCTTCTGCTTAAAAGACATCTTCTCTAACAACTTCTGTAAACCTGTCTTCCTCTTATTCGATCTGTTGATTCTGTTTAATTCTCCAACTGAAAAGGAAAATCTCTTTGGCCTCCTATTTTCCTCTAACTCAACCCTAGACGATTCTGGCACTCCTCCTTCTCCCCCTTCTTCTCTCAGGTGTCCTATGCCTTTGCCTGTGATTACATTTGATCGCGCATGGGCCCTGAAATCTATGAACGTTAGAAGGCGGGTGGCCCGGATGGCATTCCTCCTCGAGTTTTGATGGAGTGTGCTTCTGACCCTGCCTCGTTCAACTATATTCTATGTCTCAATACTAATACTTTCCCTCAGTGTTGGAAGAACGCACATGTCCAACCTGTTCCAGAAAAAAAGGAAGCCGTTCTGATCCTTCTAACTATCGCCCTATAGCTCTCACTTGTATTCTATCTAAGATCTTTGAAACCACTCTGGAATACTATCATTTCTTCGATCATCTAGTATGACTTCTTTCTGATCGCCAGTACAGCTTTCGGAGCTCGAGGTCTACTGGCGACATACTCTTCTCATCTAACTGATTTGGCGGTTTTCCTGCTCTAGGAACTGTCATGGAGAGATCATAGGTGCAATATTTGAAATATCCAAGGTATTTGACTGGGGTATGACACGTTTGTTTCGTTCCCCTCCTTGTGCCTCCTTCGTTACGGTTCTAGATTTCCTTCAAATCACTCAATATCGGCTGTTGCTGATGGGGCGACTTCTTTTTCTGTCAAAAGTGGTGTTCCTTAGGTGTTTTCTTATCTATTCAATTCCTATTTTTTATTAATGATCTTCTCAGCTGTTCAACTTTCCATTCACATACCGATGAGTCGAGCACTTCATTCATCTACTTATTTCAATTTGCTCCCTTTTACTTCTAGAATTGCCCCTCGTCTTAATCTTCCTGATTTTTATTCAGATCTGGATAGAATTTCCGGGTGGGCTCGTAAAAACTTTGTGAAATTCAATTCCTTTAAAACCCATCTTCTACAAATCTCCTCTCTAAGACACCTTTCAACTCACTTTTCTATCTCTTTCGACGGTTCTCTCACCCTCCTGTTGACAATATAAACATCCTTGGCCTTACCATAAACAAAAAATGTCTTGGAAACCACATCACAACGGTTGCTAGGGCCTAAAACTGGGAGTTCTGTTTAGGCAGCGAGACTTTTTTCCTTTTCCTCAGTTGCCCAGCTATACAAGTATCATCCGCCCTTGTGAGTACTGTTCATATCAGGTTTGTTTCACTCTGTTTTTGGATAGAGTCGAGACAAAGGCCAAAAAGCAGCTTATAAACTGTTCTGCACTCTTTTCAGTTCACTTGACCCTCTATCTTAGGGGCGATGTTGGTGCTTTATCTCTTTCTATAGGTACAGTGGCAGGTGCTCGAGGGAGCTTTCCACACTCGCGTACCACCTCCTTTACGACGCCCGTAGCACAAGGTGCCAAAGCCTAGCAATGAGTTTTGTTGATATTGCACACCCAGGCTTGCTCCAAGGGGTGGTGCTTCCTTCTTTCCGCCACCTCTGTTCGTGGAGGAATTCTTCCATCTCTCTGTAAGCTTCCTGCTGAATTTAATCTCTCTCACTTAAAGCCTGCGTCTGTGCTCATCTGCGCAAAGCCTGTTAGCTGATGAAAATTCGAGGTGTAACAATCTCTCCTGAATAAACTCTGCCCGTGAGTGGTGGTGACAACTGTAAACAAGTATATATAGTATATATATATATATATAGCAGATATATATATAGTATATATATATATATATATATATATATATATATATATATATATATATATATATATATATATATATATATATATATATATATATATATATATATATATATATATATATATATATATATATATATATATATATATATGTTTTCAATTCAAAACAAATAAAGAGTAAAAAGTAAACATCCGCATCCTCATCTACTTTAAGATCCGCATCCGCATGCGGATGTCAATTTAGGTGCGGATGTTCCGCAAATGCGGATGCGGATGTGGATGCCATGCCCATCACTAATATATATATATATATATATATATATATATATATATATATATATATATATATATATATATATATATATATATATATATATATATATATAGTATATATATAAGAAAAAGTATATATATATATATATATATATATATGATATATATATATATATATATATATAAACGGTGAAGTTATACCTGCATGATATCTAGCTGATAGGTACAAGAAGGATACATGAACAGCGTATGAGTTTCTGTATGGAAAACAGTAATTTTATTTTATTTTATCTCCAAACTACGATAGACAATAAAGAAACTACACAACATATTTAGAATCTGCGTATGAAATATGTAAAAAAAGATTTTTTTTAACTAAAAGAATTTAGGGTAAACCGCAAAGATGTAAAGAGTTTGGGCCCTCGGTTTCCTGGGACGACGGGTAGACTATTTTCCCTTTCCGGGAGGGCCCCGGAACCCCGCCCTTGGTATTTGCGCCTGGGGTTCCTCCGCTCTCACCTACGGGGAATGGAAAACGTCCCTCTGTCCTACCTCGTCGGCTCGGAGCCCCTAAAAAATTATACACATCTCCATATGTTATTAGTTTTCTTCAACCTATCGAAGTTTTGGAGATATAAAAAATAAAAATAAGTAAATTTTTTTCATTTTCCATACAATATACGCTGATTCCATATATTATAGTTATCAGTTTTCATCATCTTAGTTTTTTACAGCATCATGCGGTAACTTCTTAGCTCTTGGCTTCCATATAAACTTACACTATATTAACCCTCTCAATTTTGTTGAAATTTAAAGGAAATTTTTGAAATATGTTCTAAAGAAGATGAACGTATAAAATAGGTCGGAAATATCTATAAAATAGGAATATGTAAGAGCAAAAATGATGGGTAGGTAAATTAATTGTGCGATTTTGACATATAATTTTTGCGACAAACTCGAGAAGAAAACATTCAAAGTAAATAATATATATATATATATATATATATATATATATATATATATATATATATATATATATATATATATATATATATATATATATATATATTATGTTATATATATATATATATATATATATATATATATATATATATATATATATATATATAAAAATATATATATATATATATATATATTTATATATATATATATATATATATATATATATATATATATATATATATATATATATATATATATATATATATATATATATATATATATATATATATATATATATATATATATATATATATATATATATATATATTTATATATATTAAATATATATATATATATATATATATATATATATATATATATATATATATTTATAATAGAAATATATATATATATATATATATATATATGCAAAATAAATAAAAAAAAATATATATATATATATATATATATATATATATATATATTCCGGAGCTATTTCTGCAACTCATATACGCGAAACAGCGTAATTTCTCTCTATCTCTATGGCTATCTCTATCTCTATCTCTATCTCTATCTCTCTCTCAGCTTTACAATAAAAAGGCGTAAACTCATAACTATATTTCTACTGATCTAGTTACTTGTTCTTCCAAGCTTATACCCTGAGTTTGTAAATTATTCCGTTCAGCCAATCAAATTCTACTTTTCCTTCCTTCTGAAAACTTATTCTCACTCACTCTGTGCCAGAAAGAGAAACCCGCCTCCCTTCCACTTCCTCAAACTATCGTTCTTTAGCTTTAGCCCTAGTTCTTCCTCAAGTTTTTTAATTTATCCTTAATAGGAAGATTGGGAAACCTCTTAATTCCTCTAATCTCATCTCCGGTCGTTAGTATGTCTTTTATAAGGAAGATTCTACTGGTAATCTTCTTTCCGTTCTCTTTGATTCTTCGTCCTTTACTCTTTTGTTGTGGCCTTAGACATACCGAAATCTTCATTAGTGTCTGGCAGAAAGTTATGATTTCTAAACCTCCCCCTTTCGGTATCCATCCTTCTGTGATTTCCTTTCCGGTCGATCCATAGCAGCTGTTGCAGACGGCCACTGTTCATGCTTCAAATATACCATTAGTGTTCCTTAAGGTTCTGTCCTATTCCCAACTTTTTTTTCTATTAATGATCTTTACCTGTCAATTCACTCTTATCCATTCTTATTCCTATTATTCCACTCCTTTAATTACTCCTTTCAATTTTAATGAAGATCCACCCAACAACAAATAGTTAATGCTAGGAGAGTGACTTAGGAAAACTAACTTCTAATCTTTTTCGTATCTTTAGTTAAGGCAGAAAAAATATGGTGGTTTTAAATGCCTCAAAAACTCAGTTCCTTAATCTATCTATTCCACTTAATTTTCCATTCAACTACAAAATCTTTCAAAACAATCAAGTCAAATCTTCTGTTCTTAATATTCTTGGAATCTCCTTACTCGTAATCTTAATATGAAGAATCACAATGTCTCTTTCCCAAAATAATAATCTGAAAAAAATTGGTGGTCCTGGTGCGTCTTCAGAACTTCTTACCAGTATGGAGAATACCTCACATATCTAGGCTGGTTCTACTCGCACAGGTCTTCTTGAAAAGGTAGAGTCAAGATTTTTCTCATTATCAACCCTCCCACTGCTCTCCTTATCAAGTCTCCCACTCGCACTAACTTAATCCACTTTTTATGTGCCCGTTGAGATGTTGCATCACTCTCCTTAAACTACGATATTGCTCTCACAACGGACATTGTTCTTCTTCTGAACTAACTAGTCTCACAACCTCCTTTGAATAGAGTCAGTAATACGCTCTTTCCACACATTCATAGTTTATCCATTAAAAAACTATGACCTCAAACTTAACCGCTATGCTCAATCTCAAGTGAATTCTGTAATCAATTTCTTAAAGACCCTTCCTCTATTTTACCTAGTTCCATTGTCATACACAATTCCAAACGCTTTGTATCGGTTGAAGTTGGCCTTTGGTTATTTGATTTTGTAATAGACTTTTTCAAACTACAATGGAATGCATGCGAGCCTTGATCTTTTCCCCAGCAGAAGCAAGAAAAATTAGATAGATATATAGGTTTATAGATTTATAGATTTACAGATATATATAGATAGATATAGATCGATATAGATAGATAGATAGACCTGTGTAATGTGTGGATCATAACGTCTTTTTTTGATGTTTTTATATTTATATTTTTCTTGAATAATTGTGATGCATGCCTTCATCATAAATTGATAAAATTCGTGCAAATTGTTCAAGTGGTTCATGGGTTGAGTTGTTTTCAAATTTGAGATATCCCCCAATGTTAAATACGAGTTCGATTGCCATGCTTTTACCTTATGAGTATATTCTTCGGAACATTTTCATACTTTATTACCGTATATTGAAGTTGTCTGATCTCTATTCTTCATTCCATGTTATGGGTTGGTTAGTATTGATTGGTGTTCTCGAATTTTTGGTGTACATGTTTTTGGAACGAAAAATAAAGATTGTGCAATTAAACAAATCTGTTCTCAAGTATTGTCTAGATTGTTTGCCTAGTTTTCTATAAAAAAAAAATTAAAACATTCTAGAATATGTATAACATAACAGAAAATATGAGAATTATTTGAGGAAGCACTCTGTCCGGGGGTTATTTTGCTTTCAAGTTCACTTAATGAAGAATTGCCAAAAAAATAATAATTTCTTTTTCTCCCAATTTATCAGCGTTTTCATATGTGAATTCATTACAGTTGGCGTATAAAGTTAATATATTGTCCAAACCAGCTAATTCCTTTAATTTTGTTTTTAAACTTTGTATGAGACCCTTGTTTTCAGCTGGTGTATATAAAGTCACACCAGCTGTGATTTTATTTATCAATTTAGTGACCATCGTAAGTTTGGTCCCTCGTTTTTTAAGAGTATCCAAAACTTGAAATAATAAGGATGGTGTTACTCCATCCCCAATAATGCCTAAGACATTATTTAATAAAAAACTTAAATCAAACTCTTTACGATGTCAGTTCACCACTATTCAAAAACCCTTAAATATATTTAAGAAAGGGTTCTTTCTGAACTTTCTATAGAAAATGTGGGAAAATTTGCAGAAAGAAATAAGCAAAATGTAGCCTTTTCCGAACTCTAAAACCTTCATTTGAAGTATTTTTTAAGCCGTATATTGGCATTTTCAATGAAAGACCTGTTCCATTCACTTTTGAGTTGTAGATAAAAAACCTTTATCAAAATTACCTAAAACGAACTATATTTTTCGTCTATTCTCTTTCTCACCGATTCTCGATCCAGCAACTGTTGCTCCTTGTACTACTGCTATTAAAGTGAACACGGATTTGAACTATATTCTCATACTTCATCATTTGATGATAACTTATATTATTAAATTTTTCCACACAACATTCCTCGGTCCAATCCTTTGAATGTAAATTTAAGCTCATTCTTTCATTTAAAAGACAAAAGAAAACTAAAATAAAATGAAAGGCTAGTTTATTTAATCATAAAACATTATAGTGAATTTAAATTGTAGTGCTTCATTCAAATTTTCATCTAAGAGAATTATTTGTTCAGCAATTACTTTTACATCAATTGAACTAGCTGGGCAATGATTTATGCAAGTATGCCATTCACCCTTGCCAAATCTTGCCTTAGTTTTTATTGTGCACTTTTCTTCAGAATTCATTTCACTATGAAGGTCTTTAAGCACCAAATGAATCATATTTTTTAGATTGATATATTGAAGAATTTTGTTTAATTCTAGAGTGTACACAACGAATTTTAGATTAGGGGGTAGCCCATATGTTGTCTTGTCCGACCACATTGTGTCCGGCCACATTGTTTAAAAATTTATATATTCATTAAAGTTTAAAAGATGTATTGTGAGTGGCTAAAATGGATAAAATTCTGTATTGGCTTGAATTATTCGATAAAGAGTGGTTTTATAGTCCCATTCCTGAAATAGAAAAATATTAAAATTATTAGTAAAAAATAAAGTTATTTTAGTAGTTTACGAAATATTTTTAAATGCTATTTTGATAATTCCTTTAATATTTTCTGATCAGAATGTTTAATAAAATGTTTTAGGTGTAAAAAGAAAATCGATAAATAAACTACTTAAAAACACAATTTTCTTCATCTGATGTAATGTGCATTGTGTTTATGGGGAAGATCCAATTTTTGGCTCGGACTGAGCACCATTTTCACCCACCCCTAAAAATGAAAAAAACTTGAAATTTTCAGCCGATTTTGACCCTATAAACACCAAACTGTAGCTTTTTTTGCCCTCTAAAACGTTGTTTTCTGGTGTTTTTTCTGTGACTGTAGTCATTCTTTCAGAATTTTCAAAATCCAAGTTTTTGACATTTTTCGAATCTACTCCCAGAATCTTTTTCGAAATGACTTCAAACTTGAAATATGCATAGTTGGGTCTATTACCTACAAAATGCACATAGAAGTTTTTTCTGATTTTGATTTTTGTGCACAGTTGTCCAATTTCCAACCCATTTTTGGGGGATTTGAAAAGAAAATTGATATATTTTTTCACCACTGGGGATCAACACTGAAAAGTTTTAGGGCTTTTACAATTTGGGCAAGATGCAATTTTTACTTAGATAATTTTTGTATCAAAAAATACAATCTTTGAATTAACCTGAGTAAATTTTTCAAAATCCAAACCTATATCATATACAAAGAAATTATCTTAGTAAAAAAATGTGCAACTCTTTCCTACTAACATATACCGAGAAAGTAAAATTTTATATATATAGTATATATATATATATATATAGAGAGAGATATATATATATATATATATATATATATATATATATATATATATATATATATATATATATATATATAAGTAAGCGAGGCTCATATCGGTTATCTGCTCAAGGCAATTGTTTAAAACCTACGTTATCGAACAAAGTGTACAATGCGCGCATGGTGCCAGAAGAGTTTTTTTTAAACAATGCAAAGTGAAATGAATTATAAATCTAAAAATAAATTACATTAAGCGAGTTTATGATACGTTAAGTAAGTTATGTTAAGTTACGTTAGTTTACATAGATTTAAACTTTTTTTTAAAAATATTTTTAAAGGTATAGCTGCTTTATTACTAAAGTTTAAATTTGACTCTACGCATTTTTATTTCCCTTTTATGAAATGTGTTCGAATCCATGCAATCGATATGTCTATGGAGGTGGAGGGAGATAAACATGGTCCGTAAACGGTTTTCCCAAATCTAGAAAGTCTGTATATAGTTAATGCATAAAATCCATTAAAATTATGTAAATCCCTTTCTATCCGAGAGCTTAAAACGTAGCGCTTTTGACGCCTCGCAGACGCCAGTTGAATAAGTCAAAGCACGGTTAAAGCTCAGAGAAGGAACAATGCATTACTTACTGATAAATTCAATTGGTGTTAGAGAGTCGTCAAAAGCGCCGCGTTTTAATAGCTCGTACAGAAGGGGCCAATTAGTGAAGCTGCTTCCAACTCTACAGCAGAATCGGTGAATATCGGTAAATCGATGTTTGTCCCTCGACTAAAATTAATTTCTAATGTCATAATGTTAAAACTGCACCAATACATGACATGGCAGTTACCTATATGCTTTATATTATTTATTAAAGGATAATACAAATTGGAAGAAGAGTTGAGTCACAAAAATACGCAGAAAAAAAACTCTAAAATGAAAAACAATACTTACTTTTAAAACGTATTCATAAGTTGTTTACTTGAGCAAAAACTTCCCACATTATTATAAAACTATAAAAACCAAGCACAAATTACATTGAATAGAGAGATAAAACTGTATTAAAAATTAAAACAGGTCCAATAGGCACATATGTATTGTTTCAAATAGACCCATAGAATTGTTTCATTACGTGGTATTTACTATGTTAAAGGTAGCCAGGTATTGTTTTTTAAACGAATACATTGTTCCAAAAACTATATTTGCAAATTCGATTTGGTATTTAATATTTAAGTATATATATATATATATATATATATATATATATAAAAGTATATATATATATATATATATACAGTTACTCCAGTTATAAAGGGCCTCATCCGCCCTTGTATGGAGTACTGCTCTCAGACTGGGGTCTAGGCTTCGTCCTTCAAGGCTTTTGGATAGGCCTATTCGGGAAGGGCAAAAAGATCTCATCAATCATCCGGTTCTTTCTAGCTCACTCAGACCTCGATTTGCAGCGATGTTGGTGCTTTATCTCTTCTATAGGTATGCAAGTGCTTGAGGGAACTTTCCACTCGCGCACCACCAGCCCTCGTAGCACAAGGGTGCTGTGTCGGCACATGAGTTTTGTGCTGATATCAGCAACCCAGACTAGTTCGCTGCAGCCTTCTTTCCTGCCACCTCTGTCTTGTGGAATTCTCTTCCATCTCTGTTTCCTACCAATTTAATCTCCTCACTAAAGCCCGCGTTCAGCCTTCTTCATCTGCGTAATTTGTAAGTTGAATTTTTGTTGATTTTAAAATCTCCTCCTTGAATAGGGCTAGGCCAGTGAGGGTATGGAGGAATCTGTAAAGGATATATATATATATATATATATAGTATATAGGAGATATATAAGAGGCATATATATATATAGTAGTATATATATATATATATATATATATATAGTATATATATATATATATATATATATATCAGGCGTATGTAATAGGGTAGGGTAGAAATTAATCCAATATTTTTGGGAGTCATCATGGATAAAATAAACAATGGTAAAGTTAGCTAAATCATTAATTAGTTTGAAAGTGAAACTGATTTAAATAAATTTAAAAGAAAACAACTTAATAGCAATAGCATTTATAATAACTAAATTCATTGTACTGGCCTTACTTTGTCTTTGGAAGAGTTCTAATGTCGGCTGTTAGATATTACATTTTATAATAATATATAGCCAGCCAGACATTATTACCTTGTTGTACGAACGAAAAAATACGAGAATCCACGGAAAAACTTTTCACCAGGCGAAATCTTTCAAGAAATTTCAGAAAAGTATTTTGATCATCTCTCTCTCTCTCTCTCTCTCTCTCTCTCTATATATATATATATATATATATATATATATATATATATATATATATATATAGAGAGGATATATATATATATATATAAATATATATATATATATATATATATATATATATATATATATATATATATAGAGAGAGAGTTGTTATATTATTCTATTAGTATATGTATAGAACTATATATATATATATATATATATATATATATATATATTTGATCCCCAACAAATAATTTTAAGATTTCACTGATATATATATATATATATAGGTATGTATATATATATATATATATATATATATATATATATATATATATATATATATATATATATATATATATATATATGTATTTGTTAAGTATATATATATACATATCTCTATATTATAACTAGACAAATCATATTCTAAGTTCTAATATATATATATATATATATATATATATATATATATATAAATATATATATATATATATATATATATATATATATATATATATATATATATATATATATATATATATATATATATATATATGGATCACAAATGTCCATATCCATATCGCTATCGATTGCATGAATCTGAACACATTTGAGAAAAATTAAAATAAAGCTGTATTGAGTCTAAATAAAACTGCATTGTAATAAAAGAGCTTCACACCTTAAAATATTTAAAAAAATGTTTAAATCTTTTGTGTTATCTTGACGAAATTTAAAATATCCCTTACTTTAAAGTAACATAACCTTACAACGTAAACAAACTTATATTATTATATAATTTTTTCACTTTCCACCGTTTCAAGACAACAAGTTATATAAATATATATGAAAATAGTTCCGGCTCTTGTCACTATGCGCACACCGGTTCAACATTTTGTCTAGATAAATGTAACTATGGAAAAATTGACTTCAGCTTCATGGGACAGAGATAATGGACATGAGCTATATATATAGATATATATATATATATATAAGTGATATAGAGAGCAGTATATATATATATAGGTATATATATATATATATATATATATATATATATATATATATATATATAAATTGAAAATTATAAATCCTAAATTACAAAAAAACTTCCCACCAGAATTCCCTCACTAGCTAACTGCTAACCAATCCCAAACCTTCCCAGACATCACTTTCTCCTCCTTTCTTCACCAACATAACATGGAACACAGAAATAGACCTCCCATCAGACCAGTCCCAATAATAATCACATATATAAATAAACAAAATACCCAAACTCAAAATAATTACAACTACAAAACTAAAAAGAGGCCATAGACAACCCACCAAAGATAAAGCCCACCTTTAAGACACCTAAAGCACTGTTAGATAACACTACCAATTCTCACATTAAATACCTGGAATTGCAACCTGATAAAACAAAAGAACATCATTAGACATCAAAAATTTATACCCCAGATCTAATCCTAACTGCTCAAATTAACTCTCTAAACACACAAATTTCCAACCTCATTTCCACCCATAAGGCAGAAAATTCAAAAATACCTCAACGACAACATGGGGAAAGCCTGAAGAAAAAGAACATGGCAGAGTAAACGTCTTCACACAACTCCTAAAATAACCCTCCCCACAAACGAAGCACACAGAGGACAAAATAACTCGCCCTTCCCCCAAAACAACAACAATACCCTGTAATATCCTTTGTACAGCACTACTCCAAAATCTCCAACAAAACCCACTCACCCAAATAATGGAAATAATACGCAACCTCAAAAAACGAAATTAGAAATTAATCCCATCCCTCCTTTCACTACATTAGAAATTACCTCAATATCAAAACCTTAAAAACTTCCCAGCCTCTAGAGCCCAGGCAACATATCAACCTTAACATTAAACAATTTGACCAACCGCCAGTTTATCTATCACAAATATTTCTCAACAAAGTCTTACTACCTATAACCAGGATCCCCCACTCTGAAAGCAATAATTACACCCAAATTAAACCCTGAAAAGACCCCAACCTCCCTCTTCATATCGACCAATATCCTTCCTCCCACCCTTGTGCAAACTAATGGAGAAGATCATTCTCACCATCCTATAACACTTTCTTATTCTAAACTGCACTAAACATGACTGCAAAATATCACACTCCACTCCTACAGCACCAACAGACATCACACAAAGTAATAAAACGGCGAAACAAAACTCACCATCCTGAATACTGCTGGAAGCCACACATCAGTAAAGCTTAACACAGTACCTGTAGACACATCCTCAGTCTAAAATTTTAAACCCACCTTTTTCTAAATAAATCAAATATCAAGGAGTGGCTAAAAATTCCATATCTGGACGCACTGCTCAGGTATCAAGCAAACATCAATCCTTAAAAACCGTAAAATTGAGAAACGGAGTCCTCAGGGCGCCATTTTTATCTTTTCCTGTCTAAACTACAGAAAGGACATCCACCCTCAAACTCCCAATTACACCATATAACTTTGGTGCAGATGAGAGATATAAAATAACCAAGTATATCTAGACCACCCGTACCTATAATGAAAATCATACCAGACTTACCTAAACCAACTAGAATGTCAGCCTCTGTTTGAGAAAACCATCTAGTAACTTGACTACCACTGATGAGACACCAATCATCATTACACCCACAAGTATTTAAGTAACTCTATCATCCCCCAAATAAAACACCTGGGTTCTTCTATAACCTGACAACATCTTACTTACACCTTCCAAA
>JABUQX010146028.1:25000-30000 GCA_015478945.1 Trachelipus rathkii
CTAGCCCAAACTCTTCTTTCCTTCTATTAACACCTGTGAAAGTCTGCCAATGTCTCTCTTTAACAGAATAGATTTTCTACTCTTTCTTTGAATATTCAATACCTCTCACGAGACTGCTATATCTTCTCATCCAAATACTGAGGTCCCTATTTAGGGGATTTCCTAGCTGTACACAACACTGGAATGGCTGGGATCCTCCCATACTGATTCTAGGTGGGAGGAGGCCGAAATCATTCAGTATTCTCAAGGATCTGGAGCAACTAATCAAAGAAACCTACACACATTCCGTGATCAGTCCTAACCAATTTTTTTTTTTGAACACACTTGACGGCGTTTCACCATTAAATCCTTCTTCATAAATACACCTACCTTCGTTCTATTGTAAATCCTGACCACAACCTTATATCTCTAACTTAATACTTTCTCCAACATTCCATCCTGCCCTATTTTTCAAGGTTCTGATCAGTGATTAAAGCCCTAGTGCCGCTTTTCTACAACTATACTGAATGACTGCTTTTGACTCTAATGACGCTGGGTTTCACACTAAGGTGGGATAGACTGCTGGGATTGAGATGAGCAGGTTCATCCCCTCTTTCTTCGACTAAATCTTTCTCTCTTCTTAATCCATGGTTAGATCGTGCCTGTTCTCTGGCCATTCAGGCTAGAGACAAAGATATCTGGGGTGGAAAAATTCTCGTTCTCTATCACTCTCACTTTTCATTCAGCTAGAACAAGGTAGGATACTTCTGACGAGTGCGGTCATCAAACGAAGGTGCGCTTAACCTCCTTAGTTCTCCTACTGATAATCTTCTGGCCTCTTGCCAAAACATCTCTAACTTTATAAATCTGCCTTTCCTCCTCTTATTCGATGTGATGGCTCTGTTGCATAATTCTCCAACTGAAAAGGAGAATCTCTTCGGCTTCCATTTTCCTTTCTAACTCAACCCGGACGATTTCTATATTCCTCTCTCCACCTTCCTTTCAGGTATCCCAGCGTCTTGTCCCAGATTACATTTGATCGGGTAGCGCCCTGAGATCTATGAACGTTAGAAGGCGGGTGGCCCGATGGCATTCTCCCGGCTTTTGAGGGAGTAGCCTCTAGCCACCTCCTCTGTCTAACTGCTATATTCTATGTCCTCAATACTAACACTTTCCTCAGTGTTAAAGCACGTATGTCCAACCTATTCTGAAAAAAAGGAAGCCGCTCTGATCCTTCTAACTACGCCCTATCTCTCACCCGTATTCTATCTAAAAGAT
Source organism: Trachelipus rathkii (assembly GCA_015478945.1). Taxonomy (NCBI): domain Eukaryota; kingdom Metazoa; phylum Arthropoda; class Malacostraca; order Isopoda; family Trachelipodidae; genus Trachelipus; species Trachelipus rathkii. Next base: position 26,258 of record JABUQX010146028.1, read on the forward strand.
CTTGAAACCCTTCTTAACTCTCACTTTAATCGTCTGGAATCTCATTCTCTTCTTCCGATCGCCAGTACGCTTTCGGCGTTCGAGGTCCACTGGTGATATACTTTTCCTATTTAGCCGATTTATACATTTTTCGCCCTAGGAACTACGGAGACTAGTGGTATGCTTGACATCCAAAGCATTTGACCGGGTATGGCACGCTGGTCACATTTTCCAAGCTCCTCCTTTGCTTCCTCCCTTCTCTTTGATTACTTATGTTCAGTTTTCTTTCAAATCGCTCACTATCGGTTATGGAGCGACTTCTTCTTCCTTTCTGTCAATATGGTGTTCCTCAGGGTTCTGTCTTATTCACTTTATTCATACTTTTCATTAATGACTTCTTTACCAAGTACATCTAACTCTATTCCCACTATGCTGATGACTGACCTCATATTCTTCAAATCACTTTCACCCTGTCTCTTTACTTTCTAGAATTGCCTCTGTCTTAATCTTTCCGATTCTGCTGACTGATAGAATTTCCGGGTAATGTCTGGTCCCAGAAATTCACCCTTAAAACCCACTTCTTCAAATCTCCTCAAGACACTTCTAACTTTCCTATCTCTTTCTTCGGTTCTTTCTCTTGTCTCTCCTGCTGACAATATAAACATCCTTGGGCCTTAAACATAAACAAAAATGTCTTGGAAACCCTCACATCACAACGGTTGCCAGGCGGCCTCTACAAAGAAACTTGGAGTTCTAAGGACTATGAGATTTTTTCTCAATAGTTACCTAGTTACAGTATCATCCGCCCTTGTATGGAGTACTGCTCTCATATCTGGGGAAGCCCTAGGGTTTCACCTGGCTTTTGATAGGTCAGAGTCAAAGGGGCAAAAGATTCTATAAAACTGTCCAGGTTTTTCTAGTTCACTTGACCCTCATCTTTGCGGGGCGATGTTGGTGCTTTATCTCTTTTTTATAAGGACCGTTGCGGCCAAGTGCTCGAGGGAACTTTCCACCGCGCCACCACCTTTAAGACGCCCACGGGCACAAGGCGCTGTGTCGGCATACAAGTTTGTGTCTATTAGCAACCCAGACTAGTCTGCTGCGGTGCCTCCTTCCTTCCTGCCACCTCTGTTCTGGGAATTTCTTCCATCTTCAGTTTCTTCACCAATTTAATCTCCTGTCTTTATGTCTGCATCTAGTTTACCATTTGCGTGTTAGTTGAGGTTTGTTGATTCTAACACCCCTCCTGAATAGGGGCTTTTCCCGTGAGTTGTGTGGTGATAACCTGTAAAAAATATGACTTATTAATTATATAGACCCTTGCAATTTTAATGAAATTTATAGGAAACCTTAGAAATTCGTTTAAAAAATGTCGAAAATACCTATAAATTGAAATATAGAGGAGTAAAATGATAATTTCTTAGGTAGATAAATTAATTGTGCGAATGTAGGATAGGAAAGTTAAGGCGCGTCCATGGCAACCGTTTCTATGTCCCTAGCAACGGGGTCTTAAAGACGTTGTATGCTCTGAAATTCTTATGGCATAACTTTGCCGTAGACGAGATTACTTACCGGAGCGCATCCAAACTTGATTATGCCCTTAGTTAGATCAATAAATAAACTACCGACATATTAGGTTCTAGAGGGATATATATATAGTATATATATATATATATATATATATATATATAGTATATAGTAGTATATATATATATATGATATATATATATATATATATATATATATATAAGTATATATATATATATATAATAAGATGCCTGAACAGTGGGTAGAGTTCGATTTGATTGTATCGGGTTGAAATTTGAATACATATAGTGGTGAGTTACCTGTCGTAGACTGAGGTTACATGTGGAGTGCATTTCCGAAAAGGATGAAGCCCCTTTTAGAGCCACTTTGATCCTATGGTGTGTTGATAAATCGTAACTCTTCAAACGGTATAAGTATTGTGGGTGATGGTCACTAGTCTATGCAGAGGTTACGTTACCCTCATCCCTGTGAGGGAATGCACGCCTCCCTCCTAAGGTTGTTTTCTGGTTAAGGTTTTATATATATGGTTATATAGATAGAGGTATATATATATATGTATATATATATATAGTATATATAAGATATAGAGAGAAGAGATATATGTATATATATGAAGGTGATATATATATAAAGAAGTATATATATATGCATATATATATGATATATATAGGTTATATATATATATAAGTTTTTTGATGTGAGGCTAAAGGTTAAGATTTTCATGGTTCGACCTTTTATAGGTTAATGTGAACAAATTATGACGGCCATTGACATGGAAATTTCAATTGCATTGATGGATTTTGAAGTTTGAAACATTAAATTTGTGGTTTCTATAGTCGATGAGAATGCTTTTGACAGTTTTGGATCTCTAAACCGTCCGAAAATCCATGTCATGCAGGCCATTGACTTAGGTTTTCCTTAATCTTGTTATATTTTGACACTTGAAGTGTCAAATTTTTTGATTCACAATGCTTGGGAATCCGATTCCAAGGTCTACGAAGCGTTTCGAAGACTCGTTCAACCATGTCATGTCAGCAGCTGACGTGGTCAAGGCTCACAACTCCGAAAAAGTTTGCTGTTTTTTCACCGTGATACTACACGTCAATGATGGCAACGAGGTGTTTCTAAGGTCGGTGAGACCATCTTCTGAGGCTCTGAAGCATTTTGAACGGTAGGAAATCCCTAGTCATATCTGGGGCCTGGCTCGTAATAAACCCCCCCTTTGATATTTAATCGATAATACACGATGTTGATGAATAAGAAACTTTTTAAATGATTATTTCCAGAATTTCTTTTTGAATAATTTTTTATTATAGGTTATTAGTTAGGTTATTTTAGGTTAGGTATGATAAAAATATTATTATTTTAAGATTTTAATTTAAAAAATTATATATATATATATATATATATATAGTATATATGGAGAGATATAGAAATATATACATATATATAATATATAAAAAAGAGATTGTAAGTCAATATATATTTGTATAAAATATATATATTAGCTATATGATATATATGATATATATATATATTATATATGTTTATATATATATAGGGATATGATATATATATATATATATATATATATATATATATATGGTGATAAGTTATTATATATATATATATATGATAGTTGGTATATATATATATATATATATATATATATATATATATATATATATATATATATATATATATATTATATTTTTTTCTTTTTTTAAAAAATATACAAAAAAAATCGATAATGTTAAAATTTTAACAATAAAAATATCGATATTATTATCGATTAAAATATCGAAGGGTGGTGTTAGTACGATCCAGGTCCCATATCTGCAGTTGACTTAGGAATTTCCAATGCATAGTTAGATTTGGCATTTGATGTGTCAAAGTACAGGTTTTTAAGGACGGTGAGACCAAATTTGAAGTCAGTATGACCGATTTCTAAGGTTTTAGAAATGCCGGAGCCGGAGCCGGAGCCGGAACCGGAGCCGGAGCCAGAGCCAGAGCCGGAGCCTGAAGAAAAGCAGAGTTCAAGGCTGAAGAAGATGGAGGAAGGAGTAAGAAGAAGGAATGAAATAAATTTTATGTGCTTGAGCAAATGAGCCCTAGACGGAGCCAGTGTCTTAACCGGAACCGATGCAAGAACCTCGGCGGTGCTGAGTTAGTAAACATACACTTAATAACTCAATAAGATTTAAAGCTCGCTACAT
>JABUQX010146029.1:0-12868 GCA_015478945.1 Trachelipus rathkii
GATGTACTTGGTTCATTCAGATGGGTGTTTAACCGTTTTCGCATTTATCGTGAAACCTTTCGCGTTTTGGCGCCCTTCACCGACCAGTGTTTGGCACAAAGTGGAAGGTGCACGGATTATCAGGGTGATAGCGGCTTTACAGCCTCAGTCTGAACCAAGTCGAGATATTCCCAGCCATCAGTGTGGAGCATGGCTGGAAGCTCTGCAGACTCACAATTTCTGTGCGTGGCGAGAATAAGTGGGTGTCCATGTAGTATTTAAGGTTGGACCGTATATTGTTGGCTTCATGGAGGAGTGAGGTGAGGGTGTTGGGATTGTGTGTCTTTACTATCACTTTGCGTAAACTGTAATGAATTAGAAGTGTCTCACAAACAGCAGTAATTTTTACGTGTCAGTCACCAGAGCTGGTCAGTACAATCCCGTTTACGACGGGGACTCGAACTCCACGACCCTAAGCGTGCAAAACGCACCACTCAAGTCCTAAGCCGGGAGCTTAACAAATATATATATAACCTTAATATATATATATATATATAGCATATATATATATATATATATATACTTTATATATACCTCTCACTTATCCTCTCTTCTTTTTATTAATGAACAAAATAAGCAATATTCGTCAAAATAAACAAGCTCAAAAAATAAAAAAGTAAAGTTGCTTGTAATAATGCTGGTACATCCAGTGCCCAGAAATAAAAGTATTACCAACCTTTCCAGTACTAAAATTATTTTGAGGGATACATAGTTTGCCAAGATTACTAAAGTGTTATATAAAATATAAATACAAATTTCCTATAAATAATAGCAAATTTCCTATAAATAATAGCAAATTTCCTATAAATAATAGCAAATTTCCTATAAATAATAGCAAATTTCCTATACGGTCGCACAGCTAGAGTCATACAAGAACTACTACCTCAACCCTAGCCTTCACTTCCCATAAAAGTAATAGCTATGCAGGCTGCTAAACAATCATATCCCAAAACTCTTCTATAAATACAGCAAGCAGAGAACTACAATAATATATAATAATAGTATGTAATAATGTATATACACCATATATATATATATTTTTAAAAATTTTGCACATATAAAAGCCAGATGCTCAGTGTTAGGCACTCCACAGGAAATGGCTTGAGGGGTCTCAGGTTTGCAGCTGAACCGGGTGTCTTGAGCTATTTCTCCTTGGGCTTAGCTCAGAATCCTGCTCGGACATTAGAAATGAGCACACCTCCTCCTTGATTAGGGCTCTGCCGTGAGTGATGTTTATTTCTGCAAAAAAACAAATAAACCAACTGGAACAACGACTATCAATAAATATATTATTCTCCTTCCCTCGAAAATCTATCATTACACTACTTACCTGATATAGAAGAGAATCAATACTTAGCCAACTGTGTTCCTTTCAACATTACACTGTGAAAAACAACTCCCACTATCTTGGGCTTAACATTTGATGCACACGATGAAATTCACCCCTTTTCCCCATAAGCAATATTACCTCACAATATACCTCTACAGCCACACATAAGTTGTGTGATAAAAACACAACCAGAATAAATTTTGTGGCGAACCCTCATAATAGTACGGTATATACGATTATATGCTGCTTGCAATAATGCTTTCCCTTCTTAAACTGTGCATCACCAGCTGGGCGCAGAAATACCACAGTCAAGTATACAAAAACTGAAATCATACAGAAATACGAATAAAGGTCTTAGAACAATAATAGCTGCCTTCCCTCCACTATCCTCCCCACCTATCTATCACTTACCAACCAGGAACAAAAAGGAAATTGGTGGCTACCAAAATAAAAAAGTATTATATATATATATATATATATATATATATATATATATATATATATATATATATAACATATATATATATATATAACATATATATATATATATATATATATATATATATACTCCAGATAAATAAATTAAAGCTTAAAATTTCTATAAATGTATTAAAATTGAGGACTGGCTCTGGAGCTCTGGATACTTTCAGCTCCGGCTCCATCATCTGCTCCATCATATCAGCTCCCAGAGCTAGTTTAAGCCCTGATGAGCTCTGGGCGCATATAAGTTTCACTCTGACTCTTCTAGAATCTCTGAGCTTTAAAATTTCAGAAAAAAAAAACTTGTTTATAAAATTCATTAATATTAGGATAAAAATTGATAAAATTTGAAAATTTTATTAAAATAAAGTACATGTTTTAAAAATTTAGAAATGTGATATATATATATATATATATATATATATATATATATATATATATATATATATATATATATATATATATATATATATATATATATATATATATATATATATATATATATATAATATATATATATATATATACCATATATATATATATATATATATATATATATATATATATATATATATATATATATATATATATATATATATATATATATATATATATATAGCGTCGGGTGGGGTGACCAGGCCCGCCTCTTTAGGAGGGGTGATTCGGTCCACTCTAAATAAAATAAAAAATAATAATAAAAAAAAAAAAAAATTTCGCTCATTTAATAGCCACGCGGTAGTACTACAAGTTTTATTTAGATCATCTTTAATTCTAGAAAGTTTTTATATTTTTAAAAAATGTTAAAATTAGGGTACAAAATGTCCTTCAATAGAATTTCACTTTTGAAAAATGTGAGTTTTTAACTTCGTTATAAAATGAAAAATTGTGGATGGATTTTAATTATTTTTTCAGTGGATACACTCGAGTATGTTAGCTTTAAACTGGCAAAGTAAATTTTTGATCCAAACAGTATTAGTGGCAAAATCACGGGCCTAACTTGGTCTGATTCACCCCACCGTAAAAATTGATGGAGGGGTGACTCGGACCACCATTGTTTTTCGTATTTTACGTATTATTATTGACATTTTCTATTACTTATTAGTAATTTAAAATAGAACAAACAGTTCATTTTATTTAAGAGTGCAAAATTTTTTAAAAAATGAAATTTTTAAAAACGAATTCAAAAGTGTCAAAATTTTTGAGTGGAAGGGTGAATCGGACCACCTTATTTTATTCTTATTTTATTTATCATTATTGACATTTTTATTACTTATTACGAATTTTAATATGATAAATAATTATTATATTAAGTAAAAATTAAAAAATATAAAATTAGTTATACCAAAGGCAATTTAAACAGATGGTCAGTGCCCCTCAATGGGGAGTCCGGCTTCCCACCCCTCCCGATTCGGAAGCTGACTCAGCGTTATTCAGAACACAATAAAACTTTTACATTAGAATTACATTATTATTTTTTGTGTGCTTATATGGCGACTGGGGCCGTGATTTACAAAAAAAAAAATCCAAAAAGTGCATTAGGGGAGTGGGAGACAGACTTATGCCTAAGGTGGTCCGAGTCACCCTAGAGGCCCTTTATATATATATATATATATATATATATATATATATATATATATATATATATATATATATATATATATATATATAAATATATATATATATATATATATATATACATATATATATATATATATATATATATATATATATATATATATATATATATATATATATATATATATATATATATATATATATATATATATATATATATATATATATATATATATATATATATATATAATCAGTATTTTATACTTTCATTTTTGGGAATCATGATCCACCTCATTAAAAACTATTGGTTACTATAAAATTTTATATTATTTTATCTGAAATTTAACATCTAAACAAGTTTTTGCAGTGTTGCCCAGAATACTCTGGAGCACCCTAAAATCTTTCAGCTTGGCTCCAGCTGCAGAGTGCTTTGGGTTTCCTGACTCCAGCGTCTGGAGCCAAAAAAACTAAAAATGCTACTCTCTGCTCAGCTCCAATCCCTTAGAGCTCTATACTGTATATATATATATATATATATATATATATATATATATGCTATACTTATAACATATATATATATATATATATATATATATATATATACTATATATATATATATATATATATATAACATATATATATATATATATATATATATATATATATATATGTACACTATATACTTATATATGAAACGTATTTTGCAGCTAACGGAAAGGAAATCTCTCGCACTCCTACTATTTTTATTTCCGTTTTAAACCCACTGCATTTGTTTAGTTATTATTATCTATATATAAAAAATAAGCGCTATACCTCTAATATATATATATATATATATATATATATATATATATATATATATATATATATATATATATATATATATATATATATATATAAAATATTTTATATATATATATATATATATATATATATATATATATATATCTCTGCCGATATATATATATTTATAAAACCAAATGCAAGAATATATAGAATATTTTTTTTATAATTAAAGTAGATTATAACATTATATTTCTAATATAAATCTGTTTAGTTGGATTAATAAAAATAAACTTTTTTTTTTTGTATTTCTCAACAGTGAAACAACCAAATGACCTCCATTAGCTTTTGAAGAAAATATTTTTGCAGTAGAACATATTAACTTTAATTTCTGAATCTTCAATCATAGTAACATTTTAAAACTATATATTTTATGAATCACTTTCCTGTAAATTGAAAATGTCAACCTACAGTAAATTTCTTCCTTATACTTGTTATGAACTGGGTCACACATGGCACCCTTCTTGTTCAAGAGCATCGTTTGAAATGTTTGTTTCAACAGTAAAAGCAAGTCTCAGAATTTATGGAATTGTTTATTTGGTAAGAAATTTTTTATTATTATTATTATTATTATTATTATTATTATTATTGCTATTATTATTATTTATATTATAATTAATATTATTCTTGGGGTGCAAAGACCAACTCAATTGCTTAGTTGTACTTGATAATGACCTTTTGGCAGACCTCCCCCCTCAAGCTTGGGTCATGGGGAGCGTGTGTGGGCTGGGAGGTCTGCCAAAAGGCCATTGTCAAGTACTGGGAAGATAGTAATCTTTCATAAGTAAAATGGTAGATTTCCTTTTAATTCATTGTGGATTATGGGTGGTAAGAGTGAGCTACCTCACACCTCCTTTAGCAAAGAAGTGCGGGTTTTGAAAGCTCCCACACATGGATATTATACTTACCGTATACATACGTAAAAGGTGCATTTTACATAGCATTAATATTATATATATATATATATATATAGCTATATATATATATATATATATATATCTATACTATACTCATATATATATATATATATATATATATATATATATATATATACTATATATATATATATATATAATATATATATAATATATATATATATATATATATATATATATATATATATATATATATATATATATATATATATATATATATATATATACGGCATATATATATATACATAACATATATATATGGCATATATATATATATATATATACTTATATATATATATATAACTCTTATATATATACATTCATATAACACACACACTTATATATATGAGATGCACTCAGGGCCCAGCGCTGCTCTTTCCACAGCACACCTGAGGATGAAATTTTGGTAAATAGCGAGCAGTTTAGCACCCCTATCACTCATAAGTGCTTTAACACGTCAGTCTGTACTGTAGTAATTTTTTTTCCTAATTTTTTTCAACATCGGGATATCGATGTTGAATCAATATTAGAAAATTGAAAAAGAAAAATGACTACAGTGCAGACTAAGACGTGTTAAAACATATAGAGTGATAGGGGTAAGCCGAACTTTACTTATTATTTGTTAAAATTTTTCATGATCATATCAGTCCACTCCGAAGGACACGGCTACCCGGAACTTGGTATACAGTAGGGATGTGCCGAATATTCGGTAAGTATTCGGTATTCGGCCTATTCGGCCAAAATACCGAATATTCTTCGGCTTTTTGCCGAACTATTCGGGCCGAATATTGAGCTTTATAAACAATAAATTACGTCAACAGTTTCTAAAATTTCAAATTTAAATTGAAATTTTAGAAACTTTATTTTCAAAATAAAAATATGGTAAATTCTGGATGCCAATATCGTAGAAAATCTTTGTTATTTGTCAGATCCTATAAGGGCCTTTGACATTTTTCAATATTCTAAAAAATAGAATTCATTTAGTGATACGGGATAATGGACCAAACATGGTAGCTGGTATAAAGGAGAGTGGCTTGCTATCAATTTCATGTTTTATTCACATTTTGCAACTATGCATTCACGATTCAATATTATGTCAGAAGTCTGTTAAAGATATTTTATTTACTTGCAGAAGCATATCCTCTCATTTTCACCATTCAGCAACGGCAGCTGCAAAGCTTAAAACTTTACAGATGCAGCTGAATGTCAAACAGCATAAATTAATTCAAGACGTTTCTACACTCTGGAACAGAACTTATGATATGCTTAAAAGATTGTTTGAACAAAAAGTTCCCCTATCCATATACGCTGCTGAATGAAATCAGAAAATGTTGACTGATTTTCAGTGGCCATTTGACAACATCACTAAAACAAGCATTAAACGTGAAGTAACAGTCGCCCAAGTGATCCCTTCCATTTTAGCAATAAATCTATTTTTAAATAAGGCTATTAAAAGCAAAAGCTTCAGTGGAATAATTACACTCGTTGAAGAGCTTAAGAAATCAGTAGAAAAAAGACTTTCTAAGTTTCTATGTGGTAAATCTTTGTGTGTAGCTACTTTCTTAGATCTGCGATTCAAGCAAATTTTTCAACATGAATCAGATGAATCAGTAAAAAAATATGGTCGTTGAGGCATGGAAAGAAATGCATGAAAATTTAGCTCCTGACTCTTCTGCTGGCGATGATTCACGTGGTAAAGTGGCTTCGAGAGGGTTTCATTTCACTTCTTTAAATGGATTGTTTTAAAAGAGAAATTGGCATCAAATCGTCATACAGAAAGAAAGTGAGAGTGAAAAAAAAGTCCCATTCTTCTGACGATGTGATTATTGTACATAAGAGTAAAAGGCTACATACGGAATTACATCAAGAAATAAACAAATATATAAGTTTGCCTACTTTGACCAGTGAAGACAATGATATTCCCTTCAATTGGTGGAAAAACACTGGAAATAGTTTTATGAATTTGAAAAAACTAGCAATAAAATACCTTTCAGCTCCACCGTCATCAGTCGAAAGTGAAAGAATATTTAAAACAGGAGGAAATATTTATGAAGCCACAAGAAATAGGTTATCCCCTGAAAATGGAGAACTGCTAATATTCTGTCATTTTAACCTTAGAGCTTATTCAAATGAAGTTTAGTTTAATATCTTTAACTACGAAACTTTTCAATTTTCATTTAATTATTTTTAATATGTGAATGGTTTGTTATAGGTAAGAAATAGTTATTTACTTTTTGTTTTATTACTTTGTATATAACACTGGTAAACATGAAATATCTTGGACGGGGTTTCACAATTGATTTTTGATGTGCTGATTCCAAAAATGTAATCGGTTTTTGCATATCACATCGCATTTGTGAGATATTGTGTGTAACACAGATTTGTAAAATTTTATGATTTTTACCTTTTTCAAGAGAGTCTAACTAAAAAATATATATATATATATATATATATATATATATATATATATATATATATATATATATATATAGGTATATATACTCTTTCTTTCTTTCTATATATATATATATTGGGACAATACTATGAAGGAGAGAAACAAATCACGTCAAATCACAATGATATGAAACATGTCAACATATAATACAACTATGAATAAGAGTAATATGGGACAACAATGAATGTAATAGAGGAATGGGTTTAGTTAATGTAAACATACCTACGATGGTAGTAACATTCTCTCTTAAGTAGACGATCTACTATTATAGCGTCTGGAATATCCTGTCAAAAACCAACAAATCGGCCATCATATTTACGATATCCCGCGCCCGTACGTCCTTCCATGAACTTTAGATCTTGATGCATGGAAGCGTTCACCTACTCATCACTAACATCACTTAGATTTATCCGGGAGTTTTCTTGGGGTGAGGAATGTAAGTAAGTACAAGCTTTATACTCATTCTACATCCATGAGAATGAAAACTGTCTGGAGTTCCTGTGCAATGTTAGTGGTTCTCGGCATTCCTGTCCCCCAGAAAATTCTGTGCTACATCTGAAAAAGCATTTCACTTTTGCCTCTAACACAGTCATTGTTGTGGCAAAGGCAGCATCACGGAGGAGTGTCCGTATTTGTACAAATATCCCAGCTTTTTCTTCTCGTCACTCAGACCAGGAAGCGTTGAGCATATATAGCGGGCATTTACCATCATGGTCAGGGCCTTCTAGGTGTTTCATCAAAACCAAGGTTTTATGTGCAGAGGAGGTAAAGATGATGTTTTGCCTCTCTGCAGTGGTTCACGTCACGTGTTCCTGTCACCTGGCGACAAGGTTTCTGTCGGAGGCTATTCTCTTGTCCAGTGATCCTTTGCCAGCCAGCTGTCCTCCTGCTAGAAACAGGAATATTTGGTGTTCTGCTTGCTGACGACTGTTTACCATTTGAGAGTGAGCCTGTAACCACATATGTACCTAATAACTTCAGCCTCTCCAAACATCTTGATTTACGCATACTCCTCTCTCTGTCAGTGCAGAGTACCCTACTTGAACCAGAAGAGCATACCTGTTGCCGTTGTGTAACAACACACACTTTAAACTGTTCTTGGAAGTGTCAATAAACAGCCGCCACTCACCGTAATCGTATGCTGGGAGTCCCATAACGAGTAGTAGCCTGCAACTTCGCTGCAATACACAAGGTTACCATCTGACTGGAAGAGCCTTCGCAGCTGCTTCTCTGTTATGATAAAATGTTACTCTTGTGCCATGGTCCAGAAGTAGTCATTTTTCATGCAACCTCGAAACCAACAGCTCAGGACAACTTCAGCAAATACAACTCTCATACATAAAGATCGTTCAGTTCACCCTGGGTGAACAATGACGAACCATCCGACTGTATTTCCAGATGGATGATAGACATCATCCAGGTCATTGGCATCCATACATGTAGAGCGTACTAAAGTTACCGCTGTGGCACGAATATCGACCTGATAAGCTTTAGCGCTACTGTAGATATATGCGGAAGGAGTAAGCAATCTATACAGCCGTAGTGCACACATGAATTTTGTCATTCCTAGGAATATGCAAAAATAGGGATCAATGATTGCACAAAAACGGGATGTGATACAGCAAATCAGAGAATATATATTCAGCACCTCCGAATTACTATAAATCTGCTACAAAAGTCCATCAAAAATTTCATCTTTTTTTGTTGACCAGTGTAAGTTTTCTTTATTTTTCCTTAAATGGATGACCGAACTTTGAAATAACTATTCGGCCGAATAGCGAAGTGATTATTCGGCCGAATACTTTTAGCCGAATATTCTGTATTGATATTCGGCTTTTTCACTATTCGACACATCTAATATATATATATATATATATATATATATATATATATATATATATATATATATATATATATATATATATATATATATATTTATATATATATATATATCTTTACTCTTCTATATATATATATATATATATATATATATATATATATATATATATACTCTATGTGTATATATATATAGCAATACCATCATAAGCATTATTATTACTAACATTAACCATCTCTAATGCTAACACGATTATCAGTAACAATATTAACCCTAATAATTATCAATATTACCATCACTAATACTAATTATTACCAATATTACAATCAATAACACTAAAGCATTTTAATTCAAGATACATCAAAGGTATTTCTAATAAGTAATAGGGACTCTTTTAAGTTACATATCCATATGATTATTGTTTCATTATAATTTGAAAAGCAATAATGGTTAATACTTGATAACAGGGACGTTAAAGGTTTTTAGCTAGGGTACATTTGATTGCATGTAACAATATTTGAAGAAAATATAGGGTTTATTGATCACATTTGTCCTATTAGTCACATTAGAGGGATGAGTAGAAAACTGTATAGTAGGCTAGTAGCATAGAAAAATTTATTCTGGCAAAACAAGGGAGCGTAAGTAATAATAATTGGGTCATTGATGGAACAAGGAATCTCGAGTCTTGCCTCTGAAATGCATGTAAAAGTTGTATAATGTAGAAGTGATGGTACAAGCATTGCCAGAGATAAAAGATGTTTGAATATCAAAACATTAAACTAGGATCGCGATGCCAAGATAAGGAAAGAATGCTTTGAAAAATGTTAACAGAACAATTGATTTTTTGAAGTTCAGGAATATTGAGAAAAAAAAGGGAAGAGAAAATTATGTAATTCTAGGAAAATAAATGGAATAGGAAAAACATTAGATATCAAGTATTCAGATAAAATGTCAATAGTCTTGTGAACCTTGTTTTTGCTCTAAAGGTATTAGCTGAAAGAAGGTTTAAAGTAATTTTGGGGTTAATTTCGGAACTTTGCACTCATTGGAGTTAATAAGGGTTAATTCATGAACACTTTTAAAACATTGTGTATATATGGTATTAATATCAAAATATAAATCATGAAATGTTTAGAATTATTGAGTTATATTTTAGTCTAATATGCATTTTCAGTGTGAATTTGACTTTAATAGTGAGATAAGTTAATATGTCTTGGGTCAGAAGGATATGAAGTTTATTATTTTAGATACTTTGTTAAAAAAAATGTCAATTTCTTATGGTATTTACTTGTTTTCTTCAGAAAAAAATAAAGATGTTAAAGTGTTTTAATAAATTTTAACTAGATTATTTTTGAGGAAATTACACATGCCTCAAATGTTACCTAAAATTTTGCCAACATTACTTAACATTTATATTTATAGTTTTTTCATTACTTTCATATGCATGAATCATAAAAGCACAGTTGAATTTTACAAGTTCAATGATGTAAAATATCTTCTGACATTAACAGAACATACCATCAAAAAACATTGAACTCCTTCCAGTTTGTAAGTCAACAAATTATAAGGTCCTCATATCTTGTAAGACCTTGTAAGGTTGCAATAATGAGAGGGCTTGTTGTATTGTTATTCTAAGGTCTTCACCATATCACAAAAGATTTTCTAAGGAGAGCCTTGGGTCCATTTCAATTTTTATTGTATTCTATTTTAAGGACCAACATTACAGAAATTTTTTTTTATCCACTATTTTGTTCATATCTTTAATTTGTATGAGTTTATTCCAGGATTGGCAGAAAAGTTGTAAAAAAAAAAAAAAAAAAAAAAACCAACCCACCTGGTTTTTTTTTTACTTTTTTTCATTAAAACCCCCTAAAAAAATATAAAATTCAGCAAAATTATTATAATTTTTGTTTTTTAATTAATAAGAATTTATTAATTTTATTTGCCTGATGCTTTTTGTTCAATTTTGCACTAATCTTTTTAACTGTCCACCAAGTTCTGCATCTCATTCGACCATGTCTCATAATAGCTTAAGAATAAACTATGGGTTGAGAAAGTCAATAAGATTGTAAAAATATACAAGTTTTTAAATAAAAATCACATGGAATCTGAAGAATATGAAGATTTCAAAATTATAGGCTATATATATATAGTAAATATAGTAAATATAGTATATATATATATATATATATATATATATATATATATATATACAAATATACTTATATACATATATATATATATATTATAAAGAAAGCAGCATATATATATATATTATATATATATATATATATATATATATATATATATATATATATATATATATATATTATTATTATTATTATATATATATATATATATATATATATATATATATATATATATATATATTATTATATATATATATATATATATATATATATATATATATATATATATATATATATATATATATATATATATATTTATATATATATATAAATATATATATATATATATCCCCTGGGTTTGAACTTAAAAGAATTATAACGGATACATACAATGAAGCTGGACCATATATATATATATATATATATATATATATATATATATATATATATATATATATATATTATTATTATATGGAGCAGGTGACTATATATATATATATATATCTATTACTATATTATATATAGCATACATGTTGTATATGTTGCTGGGCTATACATATGTAATCGGTATATGTTAATATATATTATAAGGCTAGTTATATGCTGGCTATGGTTATACAAAAGAGGTTACCGCTGAAAGTTGCCAAATATATATGCTACTATATTATATTGGTTGTTATATATACGCTGCTATATATAAATATACCAGCCACGGATATCTATGGGTATATATATATATATTATATATATATATATATACACTTTTATGATGCCTAGTAAAATAAATTTTGTTTAGTATGTATGGATGATGCAAAACTTGTTGGATAACAAAAAATTAAAATGCATGATTTTTAATAACCCTTGAGAAGTTTAAATTTTTTCTAACTTCAGTAGAAATAAAAAAAATATTTGATTTAAAGAGCATTTAACTATAATGAAGGCTAAAGAAATTAAATATAAAGCAATAATACCCTTTAATTAATGCAATTACCGTTCATGTATTTATTTAAAAAAAGAAGAAAAAGAAACAAGTATGGGTTTTTTAATGGATTATTTGAAGGAGAGTTTAAAAAAAAAATGGGGTAAACTCCAGTTGTCTCTAATTGTTCCAACCCTGGATTATTCCCACATACATTTAACACATTGTTTGATTTTCTTACCAGATTTTATCTCGGGGTTTTTAAACATGCTTTAATTTTATAGCTCATACTGTTGCAGTTTATG
>JABUQX010146030.1:0-5000 GCA_015478945.1 Trachelipus rathkii
GCTTGAAGAGTGTTAACTTTATAATTTGGGTGTTTAACCGTTTTCGCATTTATCGTGAAGCAGCTTTGCGTTTTTCGTTGCGCCATCATTATTATTATTATTATTATTATTATTTATTATTATTATTATTATAAATTTTATTTTTGTTTATTATTATTATTTTATTATTATTATTATTATTATTAATATTTATTATTATTATTATTATTATTATTATTATTATTATTATTATTATTTTTATTTTATTATTATTATTATTATTTTTATTATTGTGTGTGTGTATGTATGTATTATTATTATTATTATTATTACTAGTGTATTGGTAACTGCAGAAGTGCAATTATAATTGATATCAAAGCCATCTGCTCAGAAATTCAAACAAATAAATAAATTAAAAAAAAAAAAAGTAATAAAAAATATCGACTTAAAACCAGATTCAATGAGTGAAAATTGGAATTTTCTTTTTTCTTTCTTTTTTTTCTTTCTTTCTTTCTTTCTTTTAGAACTTGAGGAATATGAGTGATAGAAAAAAAGATCAATTATACGTCTCCCAACAATCCTTTAACAATATAATAAATAAAATTAAAATATTTATTTTTTTGTTCTCTGACTACAGCAAGCATTAAATTTCAGTTCTTAGGACGTAAAGAGCCTCCACCCCCCTCTTCTTAATAAGGCAAAGAAGCCCCTCTCCCTTTTTCTTAACGTAAAGAACACCCCTCCTCTTTTCTTAACGTGAAGACCCTTCTCCCCTTTTTTTTAAAAACGGAAGGAACCCCACCCTTTTTCTTAACGTAAAGAACCCCTTCCTCCTTTCTTGTAACGTAAGGGGAACCCCGCTCGCGCATGATATACGTAAAGAACCCCTCGCTTAAGACCACCCCTCCTCTTTTCTTAACGTAAAGAACCCCTCCTCTTTTCTTAACTTAAAGTACCCCCTTTTCTTAATAACGTAAAGAACCCCTCTTCCTTTTTCTTTACGTAAAGAACACCCCACTTTTCTTAACGTAAAGAACACCCTCTCCTTTTTTTAATAACGTAAAGAACCCCTCTCCCTTTTTCTTAACGCAAAGAACACCCATCCTTTTTAACGTAAAGAACCCCTCCTCTTTTTTAAATAACGCAAAGAATCCCTCCCTTTTTCTTAACGTAAAGAACCCCCTCCCCTTTTCTTAACGTAAAGAACCACTCTCCCTTTTTCTTAACGTAAAGAACCCTCTCCCTCTTTTATTAACGTAAAGAATCCCTTTCATTTTTTCTTAATAACGTTAAGAACCCCTTTCCCTTCTTTATGTAAAGACCCCCTCCCCTTTCTTAATAACGTAAAGAACCCCTCCCTTTTTCTTAACTCAAAGAATCCCTCCCCTTTTCTTAACGTAATGAACCCCTCTCCCTTTTTTAACGTAAAGAACTCCCTCTCCTTTCCTTAATAACTAATGTAAAGAATCTATCTTCGTTTTTCTTAACGTAAAGAACCCCCTCCCCTTTTCTTAATAACGTAAAGAAACCCTCCATCATTATTTTAAGATTCTGAAGTTAATCGAATGTCTACCTGGTCAGCATTTTGTGGATAGCTCCACGGAGAACGTGGTGCCGAAAGAAAAATATATAATTAAGTGTTAATTAAAATTTCATTTCAAATTTTTTATTCCGAAATACAAGTAAATGTTATTGCTATTATCAATGGTTGCACAATAGTATGATTACCTCTTCCGCGTCTTTTATATCCTTATTAAAAATGTTTTACTTGATATTTTTAATATAAAATAGTGATCATAAACAAAATAAATTTTCCCCTTGCTGCAGGGGTTTCAACCTTTACTCTCAGAAAAGATCGTGCCCACTACTTTAAATTTCTCTTCTAATGAGTGAGCGAGAGAGAAAAAAAAACTCGAAAGCTTTGTGGCACTGATAATGATATGGTTAATCCAGGTGTTTACTAGTGCTAAGTTTCAGCTTGGTATGTGTCTTATGTCAGTCATTAAAATGGGGGATCAACTTGTGATTATTGTCCTAAATCTCTGTACATTGTTACCTGGTGAAGGAATGGAATGGTTACATGGATTCGTAAATGTTTATATTTTTATTATTATAATTATTATAATTATTATTATTATTATTATTATTATTATTATTATTATTATTATTATTATTATTAATGGGTGATATCATCATCTGTTTTAAGTGGATTTAGTGAGTTCATTTACTGTTACATAAAAAACCTAGATGGACATTTCTTTAAATATTAAATCCCAATATACTTTCTATATTTTTGCTTTATTTTTTATTTTAATGAAGCAACAGCAACTCTCAATCCATTTTCTTTTTATAAATTATTAATAAAATGAATTTGGTTAGGGATTGAATTTGTGTTTATTATTATTTCATTATTTTTATTATCAGAGCTCCTCCATTCATTTTGGTAAATCCTCCTTTGAATGTTTCGTGCAAGCAAAGCTGCCATTTGAATAATCACATACACCCCCCACCCCCCCACACACACTAAAACAATTGTAATTGTCACCATCTAATGTTAGAACAAATTTTTTAAAAAGTCAAAATTAATGTTTTTTAAACGTTTAAAATGACAAAGCTGGTACTAAAAAATAACTAAATCATTGCAACAAACAAATTGTTAATGTACAAAGTACAAGAAAGCATAATAAAGGAAAAGAAACATATTTAATTTATTTATATAATTAAAAAGTAAAAAAAAAAAAACATTTTCACTCGTAGTAATTAAAAAAAAAAAAACTTTTAAAAACAAAGTGGGAAAAAAGAGAGAAAAAACCCTCTTTTTACCTGGACACAAATGTAGAGTAACAAGACAAGTCTTAGCATAAAGGGAGAGAAAGTGAGTGCGGAAGCGTCATGCAAATGGCGAACACGAGAGCGGCAGTGAGGGTTTGGGGGGTTGGGAAGCTGATTAAAGTAAGGGGAAAGAAGAGTGTTTTTCCCCTCGTAAAAGTCACGGAAAGACTATTTCGCTATCTATATATTTAATCGTATAGCTTTAGTTCTGTCTTAATATATCTCTTTGCTCTTCCACGATAGTAGTGATGCTGGTGGTAGTAGTAGTAGTAGTTATCGTTGTAATAGTAGAAGTAAGAAATAGTGAAATCTTTCTGTACGGTAATTACAATTCAGTTTTTTTTATAAGGTTGGAAGTAATTTAAAAGTTAATTGTAATTAAATGTTTATTTTCAGTAACGTTATTATTAGTGATATTATTATTATTATGTATGTATTATTATTATTGATGTATTATTATTATTATTATTATTATTATTATTATTATTTTTGCAGATGAAGATTGACTTGAGGATAATCGGGAATGGATAACATTTGTGTGTTAAGTGACTTTACTCCTTTTTATCTTTTGATACATACAGTGGTTTTAAAAACTTATTTGCTGCGTCTAATTTAGTGAGGGAACTGTTGTACCAATTTATGAGTACAATAGTATTGGCATGAATACAACATTAATATTAACATAAATACACAGAGTGTCTAGTGTAAAGTGTATATCTTACCACAAAATATTCTTCATTTAAAAATAGAATGACAATAAATATAAGTAAATATTAGTGAGTACGATCATAGTTTCGGTTTTATACGGGACCCATTTCATGGTAATCCCATGGAGGCAACCAGTCTTCCCGAACACTCTTATCATCAACCAGTCGAAAAAGGGATCATCTGATCCGAACCCAGTACTGGTAGATCCTAGTCAATGTCTTATTGAATAAAACCCTCATTCCAACTAGACCGGATGTTGGTAAGTATCATTCTTTACAATATCATTTGTTCATTTTATGATAAATTACATTCAATTAGCACTCCATATGTTCACATTCCACGAGTGTTAGTTTGGGCAGGAACATTGCTTTTATACTTCATCCTTCATTCCAAAATTAACTCTTGAGTATTGGAGGTCTGTGGTCGTGGGATTGGTGCAACTAAAGAACTGCCATCTTTTTCTGATGTACATACTTCTTTCCTCATTACTTACCGCTTTGTCAAATAACCTCTCTTTCCTGTAGACTTCACTTATTAACAAAAACTTATGTATTTCAGCTCTCCGATATTAAACCTACTTTTTCCTTGTTACACCTCATTTCAATTTTCAGGCAAAGGCGAAGTGTTAGCCTGTGTATGTTCGGAACTTATGTTTTCTGTTACCTGATTTGGAGTTTTCTGCATTTCTGCCTTATGAAACCAGGGTGTCTTGCCAGTCTGCGGCAAAATTACTTTGTTCTGCATATTTATCTCCCAACTCTATTGAAGATATATCTTAAATTCTTCGACACCTAAACTTAAAAATAGAACACATTCACTAATCCTCTCCTTTCTGAATGATAACATTTCTCCACCGCCATTGAGACATTCATATTTCAAGATGCAGACGGTGAACTTTACCATTCATTCTGATCGAGAATAACGTTGAGCAGATGGTACAAGATTCTTACCGTATCCCCAATCACTTTGAAGATACACCTAATATTCTTGAACTTTTCTTAATTTCTCCTTCAACTAATAAAATTTTCCTCCGCTGAGTTCTGCTTCAATCGCGGCTTTCTGTATCCTCTTCAATCTCTTAAGTCTTCAGTAGATGTCTACGGCTGCCAAACGTTTTTGGTACCGCAAACTGGCTGGACTTGCGTCTATGCTGTAAGGAGGATTTCTCTAGAAATGATTATTGCTTTGGCGGTGGCGGTGGCGGTGGCGGTGGCGGTGGCGGTGGCGGTGGCGGTGGCGGTGGCGGTGGCGGTGGCGGTGGCGGTGGCGGTGGCGGTATCGACCATGTCGACGGTCGATTTAATAAATCTTCGTCTCGTTGAATACCGGCTATCGATATTGCGGATGCGATAAGCGGCTGCGATGTGGCCTGTGGTATCGTCGAGGTTAGTTCCGATGGAGAGTAATTTGTCGGTTTTTGTTGCGTTATTGCCGAAGTATTTCGCATTTGATTACAAAGTTAACTTTGTCTCTTCCTCTTT
>JABUQX010146030.1:10000-15000 GCA_015478945.1 Trachelipus rathkii
AACATTAAATAAGTAAAATAATATACTAATGCTAAAACATGTAGCAACCATGATGTTAAAAATACATAAACAGATCTATTTAAAGATTGTAGATTCATCTAACATAATAAATAAACAAAAATACTTAACAGATTATGATGTTTTTTTGCAAAATACGTCTGTTCTTGATCAAACATAAAGCTCTTAATGTCATTAACATAATATACTAATTTTAAAAATACATAACATATCTGTTTTAAGACAGTAGACACATCCAACACAATAAATAAACAAAAATGCTTAACAGACCCTTGAGTGGACTGTAAAGTAGTAGTTCTTCTTCTTTCTTCTTCTTCTTCTTCTTCTTCTTCTTTTTCTTTTTCTTCTTCTTCTTCTTCTTCTTCTTCTTAATTGGGACTTACGTACAATAGTGACAAAAGAAATCGATGAGAAGTTTGCATACGAAAAGAGGGCAAAAATAAAATATGAATAAATCTACTTATTTATTTATTTATTTATTTATTTACTTATTTAGTTTGTTTGTTTTTGTTTTTATGTTTGGTTTTGCGAGTGTTTTGTATGTTTTTGTTTTAAAGTATGAAAGAAAATTTTTGGTGAAATTGACTTTGATGTAGAAGAGATCTGTGAAGTATTTATATAAATCTAATCGGCAAATGGAAGAGTTTTATTTCATTTTTTTCTCCTTATTCCACCCACTGACGGGGTATAGAAATCAACACTTATTAGCGAGACATGTATTGAATAAAATGATTTTTATTTTATATTTAGTAAGGAGTTCCACTCCACAAATCATTTTCTTTTTGACATTGTCCCAAGATGAGGGTCATCGTCGTGACACTCAAAGTCTATTTGGTAAATTGGAACAAAGTTTAGAGTTCTATACCAAGATTGCACGCATATACGAGTATGCATGTCCTCCAACGTTAGTTTAAACCTGGGTTATCAAACTCATTGAAGAGTGCTTGGCGCGTTATATACTTCGCAATCATCTTACGACGCAGTCATATATATATATATATATATATATATATATATCATATATATAACAAGATATAGTAATAACCAACCAACATAATATATATATATATATATATATACTAACTATATATATTATATTTATAATATAATATATATATATATATATATATATATATATATACTTTCATATATATATATATATATATATATATATATATATATATATATATATATATATATATATATATATATATATATATATATATATATATACTTTTAAAAGCTGTTCAGTTTGTTACAAATCTTTAATTTCTGCCACTAAATGATTGATCCCTTTTGTTCTTAGCCAACAACAATTCGAAATGTGGAAGCAATAGCTGACATTATAGCTGTCAATGTTGGATTTAAATGTTTGTCAATTAAATGTTGCTCAATAAGACGCGATCATCATTTTAATTTGTTGATGTTGAGTAGGGGAAAACATTGTTCGCAAATATAAGGTATTTCAAACATTGACTTAATGTTAAATTCTTTAGATTTGGATAATCCTTTTCAAAAAAATTGTAGAACTAATCTACTTGATGGAATTTATTTTTGAAATTCTCTGCCAAAGTGGCACGCTGGTCTCGTGCTTGACGCCCCTGGTCTAAACTTTAAATTCATGACTATATCTATGGATGATGGAGCTGTGACGAGTTATGACCACGGTTGGTTTGGAAAAAACTTTTGAACCTTTATCATTTTTTCCCCAGGAAAATTGGGGTAAACTTTGAGAACCCTAAATAATTAAAATTGGGCATTTTTAGATACTTTATTATATTAATTAATTGATAGAAGCTTATTAATCTATAAAATAATGATATTTGTGGTTTATAGGTTAATGATATAAACATTGTACATTTCAGGTTCAGTGTAGAAAACTAATCTTAAATATTTATTTATTACCGCTGTGCTTTTTAATTTAATAATATTGATGCCCAAATTTACCAACTTGAGATAACGTCAATTCTGGCCCACTAAGTGTCAGGCCAAGAAATCCACTTGGATATAATATCAAGAAATGTCATCTACTGAGGTGAGATGTAAAAAGTGCATTTGAATTCTGTCAAAGAGGAATGGCAATTTGACGGATAAAAGATTCATGATAAGAAATGCTTAAATGAAGAAAATTACAAACATAATCATTATACTGAAATATAAAATTTTACTTTCCAGTAATATAAAGAATTTGATAGCAATCACATAGCCTTCAACATCTTCAACACTTAAGTATTCATAATCAACATATGCCATTAGACAATGTGAAATGACTCATAATAGTCACATAATAGACTAGTAGCAAATGGTATTTTGTTATTTTTTATATGTATTTCATTTCTTTGACAGGTTGACCACAAGTTATTAGACTGCACTTTTATTTGGTTGAACCAGATAGCAGACTAAAATGCCAAAGATATAAGAACAAACATTGAGAGAAGATTTAATGAAGTTGGCAAGGGTACTCTTTCTTACCCTACTTTTTCTTGGGAGAAACTTTGGCAAAAACTGGGTAAATAATAAAATAAATATAATTAATAATAAATTAATATGATATATACATCATAAAAGAGCAGAATTATTTTTCAGTAGAAACTTGTGCCTTGTGTACTGCCAGTACTTTAACGGGGGTAGCCTGTGCATTAATTTTTAAAAAAACTTTTTTTTTTTTTGGGGGGGGGGAGGGGATACTGATTTATCCTCTACAACACCATTGTGTTTTATTCATCGTCTCTACAGTCCAGGTCCTCTTAGCTTCACGGTCTTCATTTTTTCTATGGTCAATTAAATAGCTCAATAAACACTGAGGAATTGCAACTGCATTATATATATCTTCTCTCATTTTTTAGTTCTTATATCTTCTTTGATATTTTTGTCTGCTAACAGGTTCAACCAAATACCAGTGCAATTTGATAAGGTGTTATGGTCATCCTCTCAAAGAATTTGAATACATGTCAAAAATAACATACTATATGGTACTGGTCAGTATTTAACTATTTTGAGTTGTTTCACTTTACATCTAGCCTTAGTAGATGAATATTTTTTGATACTTTTCCAAAAGTGGATTTAATGACCTACCACCTAGTCCAGAATTGATTTCTTCTCTCAAGTTGGTAAATTTGGGGATCAGAAATATTAGTAAATTGTGGTATTAAATTTCAATCTCCATATTTTAAAGGAATCGATGCTACTCTAAATGTTACGGCGATGTAACATTATTGTTTAGCTTATTATAATCCTTTGTTGATTGGTATTTTTTGTCAAGTTTATGAATACTGATATTGATGTTCAATGCTACAGGGGTTACAAAAATATTGAAGACTCCAGATTCTTTTTGCAGTACAAAAGCAATCTGGCCTAGTAGAACGCTAGAATCCCACCCACTCCTCCTTATTGAAATAATACAAAAATATCTATTTCACCTTTCATATTTTTTTTATATATATATATATATATATATATATATATATATATATATATATATATATATATATATATATATATATAACTATACTGCTATACTACTCTCAGTCAACCAATAATCTTAAATCTGTATATATCTATATACCATTAATATATATATATATATATAATAATAATAACTATTCTTTTTGCCCTATATATATATATATATATATATATATATATATATATATATATATATATATATATATATATATATAATAACATAATATATATATAACTATATATATATATATATATATATATATCAGGGGCGTATATACATGGGGTAGGTGGCTCTTACCCCAGTATTTTGAGTCTTTTTGATAAATAATTAAATGGGTAAAAGATGACAAGCATTACGATTTTTATTGAAAGTGAAGAAAAAGGCTGGTTATAAATAAATTTAAAGAAAAAACAACTACATTGTAGCAATTATCAATAACTAAATTCATTTGGGAAATTTGCTTTCCTCATTCTTGTCATAAGGTAAAATTCTATGCTGTGGACATGCGTGAGGAAGTTTTTACCATATTTCATATAGTAAAATATAGGGCCAGGCCAGACATTATTACCTTGTATTTTGAACTTGAAAAAAATACGAGAATCACGAGAACAGGCACTGGGTTGAAACTTTTAAGGAAATTTACAAAAGAATTTTTTTGAATACCTCTCTCTCTCTCTCTCTCATATGCTTGCCATATATATATATATATATGTATATATATATATATATATATATATATATATATATATACTATATATATATATATATATATATATATATATGTATATATATATATATATATATATATATATAAATATATATATATATATATATATATATACTATATATATATATACCTGCTCATATATATATATATATATATATATATATATATATATAATAATAATATATATATATATATATATATATATATATATATATCATCCCTGTAAATAGGGTAACGAGCCCGTCAAAGGATTTTAATGATATATATATATATATATATATATATATATATATATATATATATATATATATATATATATATATATATATATATAATATAATATATATATCTCTATATATATACCATATGGACATTTATAAAGTGGTTGACTCACCGTTAATGATAGGTTGAGTTAATTACTAGGTTAAGTTAGTTTAGAGTTGGGGTTCAGGATTAGGTTGGGGTTAAGTTAGGTTAGTTTTAACTTAAAAAAGAAATTTAATGTAGATTACCCTAAAATTATAAAAATAACGATACATTAATTGTTGATTTTCGCTCCGGGAGTCTTAACTTATAAATAATACATATATATATATATATATACATACATATATAACATATATATATACATATATATATATATATATACTTTACCATATATATATATATATATATATATATACTAACTATAATATATATATATATATATATATATATATATATATGCGTGTCGATATGTTTTGCGTTTGCGTTTGCGTGCTGCGTATATCAGATAGACTTCATTAGAGA
>JABUQX010146030.1:20000-29989 GCA_015478945.1 Trachelipus rathkii
TATGGCATCTTCTCATCAATGTGGGAGGGTTCATCCTTTGGCTCAGGTGGGCCACACAACCATACCTCGTCACAAAACCCCGCACTTCCGCTCTATTGTGCACCTTTCTCTTCTCGCCTCTGCCCAGCTCAAATTTCTCTCTTCCAGGCATTCCTTTACTGACCAAATCCACTTTTTCCTTTCGGTCTCTCAGTTGGTCGATTCCCAACACATTGCCACTATACATCCGCTTAACCAACCGACTATCATCCATCCTTTCCACATGACCAAACCATCTCATTATCCTTTTCTTACCACATAGCTCTCTAATACCTTCATTCCACATTTTACATCAATTCTTCTCACACTTAACACGCCCCTAAGATTGTCTCTCTGAACCCATTGTGCTTTAGATCTATACCGGTTCTCTCTTATTCCAGACCATAATCTCGCACTATATTAACACAGGTAGCTGCTTTGTACCACCCTCATGTAAAACCCCAGCGCACTCAAGACTTAGTCCCTTTACATCCACCAACGATTTAATTGCACCAGCCAAGTTCCTGCCATTCACAACTTTCCTACTACACTCTGCATCTTTCATTCAACATATATCCTAAATATTTAAATTCTGTTGCAGTTCCAGCTGCTCACCATCCAACTTACCTTAACACTGAGGATTGTCCTCACTCACAACCATAACCTTACTCTTATCTACGTTTGCCAAACACCTCCTTTTACACACTCTGCTAAATCTCTGTATCAATCTTCTCAAACTCTTCAGATTCGCCACACAAAACCAAATCATCCACATATAATAGGTAGGGCACCTTCCACTTTCTCCCATTCTCCATCATTCTAACACCATCCCCTGCAACCCCCACCTCTAATTCTTTCATAACCCCATCCATATACAAATTGAATAACCAAGGAGACAACACATCCCTGCCTCATTCCGCTATTAATATTAAACCAATCACTTTCAACTCCATTTATTCTCACATATGCTTCACTATCGTCATACATACTTTTGATTCCATTCGGAAGCCTCCCTTCAGAAGCTTCCCTATTAATCCTATCATACGCTTGTTGCAAATCCATAAAACCTAAATACAATTTATTCTTCTCTCTCATTTTCTCAATGCAGAGATTTGATCCACACATCCTCTACCACTTCTAAACGCACCTTGTTCTTCACCAATCAGTCCTTCAGTCACTACACACTTTCGACCAAAATACCAGCATATATCTTCCCTACAACACTCAATAAACTAATTCCCCTATCATTCTTACAGTTACCCTTATTCCCCTTACCCTTATATAAGGGTACTATTACTGCTCTCCTCCAATCCCTCGGAACTATACCCTCCATAAACGCTTTGTTACACAACTTCCAAAACCAATCAATCACCATCACGCCTCCGTTCTTGATCATTTCACCAGTAATTTCATCTATACCTTCAGATTTACCATTCTTTAACTTTCTCACTTTACCCATTACCTCCTTCTTACTAATGACCTCATCCCCAATATACCTATTCCTTCTTGCACCATCAAACCCACACACATTCACTATCACCTCTTCATTACTGCACGTTATGCAGTTTCAGAGAATGTTCCCACACTCCCCTCATATATTTCATCAGTTATGAAAGCACCATCCCTATTCATTATTCTAAGCAGATTCCCCTTATTCTCATTCTTATATCCTATTTTATATATACGGTATATATATATATATATATATATATATATATATATATATATATATATATATATATATATATATATATATATATATATATATATATATATATATATATATATATATATATATATATATATATACTATATATGCTATATATATACCGATATATATATATATACTATATATATATATATATATATATATATATATATATATATATATATATATATATATATATAACTATATATATATATATACACACCATATATATATATATAAATAACTATTCTTACCTATATATATATATATATATATATATATAGGGTTGGGATTAAAAAAAAACCGTTGGTTTTTTAAAAAAAAAACACGTTTTTTTAAAAAAGACCAATGGCCAAAATTTTGTTTTTTGTTTTTTTAAGTGCTTTAGAAATTTTTTCTTATATATCAAGTCTTTTTAGGGTATTTAGCATTAAAATACAGTAATACAATATATTAAAAAAAAGGTATACAATATATAAAGTAGAGTTTAGTGCTTAATAAAGTTTTATTTGTGCTCTAGGGCATATAATTATTACATTTCACATGATCTGATTATAATTATTATTATTATATATATATATATAACAATAACATATACATATGCTATATATATATATATATATATATATATATATATATATACACCACCACTGCTGCTGCTGCTGCTGCTGCTGCTATCTATATACTTCATCTACCTTTTTCTCCCCAAGACTGGTGGTAAGGTGTATAAGCCCAGAAAAAGAAAAGCAGTAGAAGGATATGACAAAAGTCGAAAAGACCAGCCTTACCGCCCCCTCTGTTCCATTAATTAGTAAGGACTCGTTGCAGTCAGAAAAATCCACCCTATGGCTTCACGGGACTGCGACTGACCCTCACTATGGTAAATCATCAGTGTAAGGGTTCATCCCTTGACCCAGGTGGGCCACAACCATACCCCTCACAAAACCCCGCCATTCTCTCTTATTATGCACCTTTATTCTCGCCTCACTGCCAAACTCACATTTCTCTCCTTCAGACATTCGTTTACTGACTCAATCCACTTTCTTCGATCTCCCAACTCGTCGTTTTCAACAGCCTCGCCACTATACATCTGCTTAAAACCCGACTATCATTCATCCCCTTTCCACATGACCAAACCATCTCAACATACTTGCATTTATTCTCTCGTTTTACCCCTTTCTTCACACACCACACAAAACTTCCTAATATGTTCATTCCTCACATTTTATCAATTCTTCTCACCCTAGCATGCCCCTAAGATTGTCCATCCGACAAACACATTAAACTTTAGATCTATACTTCTTATTCAGACCATAGTCTCACTACTATATACAATAACACAGGTAACAACATACCCTCATGTAAGACCCTAGCGCCCTAAAGACTTGGTCCTTTTACATTTACATTCACCAACGATTTAATTGCACCAACCACCTTCTTGCCATTCACAACTTTCCTACTAAACTCTGCATCATCCGTTCCCTTCTCATCCAACATATACCCTAAATATTTAAACTCAGACACTTGTTCCAGCTGCTCACCATCTAACATAACTTCACACTGAGGACTGTCCTCACTCACAGCCATAACCTAACTCTTATCTATGTTTACTTTCAAGCCCCTCCCTTTACACACCTGCCAAATCTCTCTACCAATCTCTCAAACTCTTCAGATTCGCCACACAAAAACCAAATCATCTGCATATTAGGTAAGGCACCCTCCACTCATCTCCATCATTCTAACACCATTTCCTGTCATTCCCACCTTTGTAATTCTTTCATAACCCCCCCATCCATATACAAATTGAATAACCAAGGGAGACATAACACAGCCCTGCCTCACTCCGCTATTAATACTAAACCAATACACTTTTTGACACCATTTATTCTTACACACACCTCACTATCATCATACATATTGATTCCATTCAGAAACCTATCACCAACACCTGCCATAGACCTTCCCTATTAACCCTATGTACATTGCAAATCCATAAAACCTAAATACAATTTATTCTTCCCTCTAATTTCTCTATCATTTGCTTCAATGTAAAAGATTTGATCCACACATCCTCTACTACTCCTAAACGCACCCTTGTTTCTTCACCAATCAGTCCCTCAGTCACTCGGCGCACTCTTTCGACCAAAACACCAGCATATCTTCCCTACAACACTCAATAAACTAAATACCCTATAATTTTTCTACAGTTCCCTTTATCTTCCTTGCTACATATATAAAGATGTACTATTACTGCTCTCCATCAATCCCTCGAAACTATACCCTCCATAAGCACTTTATTACACAACTTCCAAGATCCCAAATCAATCACCATCTTGCCTCCAAGTTTGCAGATTATTCACCAGTAATTTCATCTATACCGGGCAGATTTACCATTCTTCAACTTTCTCCACTCTACCCATTTCCTACTCTTTGCTAATAACCTCATCCCCAAAATACCTATTCCTTCTTGTACCATCAAACCCACATACAGTCATTATCACCTCATCCTTACTGCCAATATTATCCAGATTTTCAATGTGTTCTTTCCACACTCCCATCCATTTCATCAATTACAAAAACACAATTATTCATTATTCTCAGCAGGTTCCCCTTATTCTAATTCTTAACCTTTCGCTTCCTTCCAGAAGAGCTTCCTATTATCTTGTCCCCATTTCATCCTCCTTCCAAACTGTTCATTTTACCTCTTCTTTTCTCTTACGTATGCATCTTTCAGCATTCCTTCTTTCCTCCCTTATATAATTCCAAGCATCTTTCTTTTGATACTAATGTTGGCTTTTAGTACATTCAACCACGCTTCTTTTACTTTTTAACCGCTTGCATCACCTCTTCATTCCACCACTCACTGCTATCATTCTTACTTCCTACTTTAGCACACCCACATACTTCTTTTGCACTGCTAACAATTGCTTCCTCCTTCATTTTGCTTCCAGATTTATTCAGTTTTAACTTGTTAACATTCAACTGATTACTTGCGAGCGTTCTTACATATCCTTATTACCTTGTTCACTAAACTTCTCACTCTTAATTTACCCACTTCCTTCCGTATCACCTTCCTCTCCATCCAAGTCCCCATAACTTAATTTTACATAGAACAACATAATGATCACTGATAATCCCATTCCTAAACCCCTCACTGATTTAACATCCAATACATACTTCAACATCTCTGCTTCTTCACCAACACAAAATCAATCACTTTTCATTTCGATACCATCACTACCTACACCAACTCTAGTATGCTTACGAATTACTCTTGTGTTCGAAGAAAGTATTACTTACACATACCTCTCCCTCAGAGAAATCAATCACCTTCCTACCATTCTCATTTCTCCTGACACCTCAAAACCACCTGTTATGCCATCCTTTTTTTTGATCCTTTTATATATATATATATATATATATATATATATATATATAAATATATATATATATATATATATATATACCACATATATATATCTCTATATATATATATATATATATATATATATATATATATATATAAAATCCCGTATTAATAATAATTAATGTTAGACCACAGAGGTTTTGGTACTACTGTATAATTTAAAACATCTTTTATATATATAAGGGGTAATTTTAAAAAAAAACATTTTGTTTTAAAAAAAGATGATTTTTTTTTTAAAAGAGAAAAATGATTAAAAAGAACTATTCGGGATGCTGACCTATATATGTATATATATATGTATATATATATATATATATGTATATAAACTATTTAATCTGTACTAATTATTGAATATATGTATATAACAATATACATAAAAAAAATATATATATATATGCATATATATACCATGTATACATAATATATATATGTAGCATATCTTCATAATATGTATATGTATATGTATATCTATATGTATATAGCCTTTCTAACAACCAATAATAACTCTTCAACCAATATGTATGTATATGTAATAATAATAATCTATAACCTAATAATAAACATATATATTTGTAGATACCAAATATATCATATATATATATATATATATATATATATATATATATATATATATATATATATATATATATATATATATATATATATATATATATATATATATATATATATATATATATATATATATATATAATATATTATATATATATATATATAATAAAAGTATAAATGCCCTCTAAAATTCCCAAATTGGACAAATGCCCAGATAAATGTCCAGGGCATTTGCCCAATTCTTAAGTGCCCAGGCATTCACTCATCACTATTGTAATGGGCTGGTTGAAAAGATATTAAATTATATGTCAAAACTTACTCTTCGAACTGATAAACAAATCCTTGGCCAGGCCCCCTTGACAATCCAACCACCTATCACTTTCTTAGATTCTCAAACCTATATTGTAACAGTATCTAGATCTCCTGTTGAATGAGCTACCGGCCTGTGCAATAATATAGTGCAACTTTGTACTTAAAAACTCACCAACCTATCTCCCTGAAGATCCTTCAAGTGGAACAACGGTTTGAACGGGTTCTTTGCTTTATGTGAAAACCTGATCAGTCAATACTATTCGTTATCAAAGAATTTACCTGTCTTGTGATCAATACTTTGATCATGAACTCAATGTCTTTAAGACCTAAAATAATTGCTACTTGAATATTTAAATAAATAAGAAAATGAATTACCTTTGGAAACACTCAAGAAAACTACTGGAATAAGTTTAAAAATATTTTAATAAAAAAAAATGAAAGTGTACTGCCTTACAAAACTAGGTTTTATAAATCCGTGAACATGCAGTTAGATGTCCGTGGATATCTACATACATGCGCATAGAATATATAGAACCTCAGTACTAAATACCAATTATATATTTTATGCTTTGAAAATGTCACTTGCAAATGCAGATCAACGACCATACATATATACATGCAGTATGTACATTTGTATGTGCACGAATGTGTATTTGCAAATAACGGTTAATCAATACAAAATGCTCTATCATTAAATTTATATAGATCCTTGCCCATAAATATGTATATATAAAATATATAAATATTTATGTTCAAAAATGTATATAAATAAATAAATTATATTAACAAAAATATACAGACTGATTGATTTAATAAGAGATATTAAATATTTACTTGAAAATTAAATGAATTTGACATTTACAAAAGATGTCGATTTTTAAGTGTGCACAAGACAATGCAAGACCAGCTGACATATGAAAACAGCTGTTACTCCAATGCAAAGAGTTGCCTATTAGTATTTTAAACAAATCTTTTTCACAAACAAAAATTGAGACTTTGACAATTAACCATATGTTAAAATAATAAATATTAAACTGTTAAACGTTTTATATTTATTGACACAATATAATATTTGCGACACTTCAAGAAATAAATTTCAATAATACATAAGCTTACCTGCCAATCTAGCAACAATTTGGACACAATGCACTTTGCAAACTCGTATCTACAGACGACGCTTTGAAATAGCAATGCATATAATAATTACAATATAAACACAATTACTTTAAAACACAACTTTAAATACCTTTAACTTTATAATAAAATAAATAGCAATATTTTCCACATCGAAATTATATCACCATATTAAACTTAAAACACATATTACATTTACTTTGTAATAAAACACATAACAAAACACTTCTTGGATACAAAAATTATACACACTAACAAATAATAAAATTGATCGGAACATACGAGGCGTTAAGAGCTACCAACTATATACAACTTTGATTAACAACAATGAGAGCGAAAAAGATCCAAAATATTCTCATTTTTACTATTTATATAGATTACAGTAATTTAGATTACGCCTTCTTATCCAATCACAATCCTTAAAACAATAAATAAAATGATGTATATATTTATCAATTAATTTAGTAAGACAAATATATACCAGACATTTAGAGAGAATGAAAGATTGGTATTTCTTGTAAAATCGTACTACTTCTCAAGAAATGACAATCTTTCGTTGAAATCAAAATATAAAAAGCTAACAAAAATTGAAGATTGTGAGCTGCCACAATTTACAAAATAATACATTTATTCAATAAATATTTATTTATATATATATATATATAAAATCATTTATATATATATAGTAATACGTAGTATCCCTTTTCAAATGCTTTAAAAATATTAATAATAATAATAATAATAATAATAATAATAATAATAATAATAATAACATTAATAAAGCTTTGTCAACGACGACCAATGATAATCCAGATTTCAAAAATAAGTTTCAAAAAATGAGTTTTCATTGGCTGTTGTTTATTCTTATAATACAAACATATTTACAATATTTTGACTGGACCTTTGCAGCATACATCAAATATATATATATAACAGAAAATTAATATTGCAATGGCAATACGACCTTACCTTAAATACATAAATGAAAGTAATGTTATATATTCATGTACCACTGCATTACATCTTTGGCCCCCATTATGAAGCAAATTAATTTTTATTTTGCTTTTATGTACATGATGTTAAAACATTGGTTTCATTTACACAGCGTTCCTTCTTCAGTAGAGACTTCTGATGATGAACCCAATGTATCGTCGGCATACGATCTGCTTAGATAGTCAGCAATGACGTTATCTTTTCCACTAATGTGGTTCAGGATAAACCGGAATCTTTGGAGGTATAAAGACCACCTCATTATCCTGTTATTTTCATACCTCTTCTTGTTCATCGCCGTCAGCGGTCTGTGATCCGACTGAAGGATAAATTCCTTCCCATAGAGGTATGGCTCGAATTTTCTGATGCCCATCACAATCGCTAATGCCTCCTTCTCCAAAGTAGAATATCTTTGCTGGGTTTCAGACAATTTCTTACTTCCGTATGCGATTGGATGTAGGACTCCTCCGTCTTCCTGTAGGAGGACATATCCTAATGAGGTACCGGATGCATCCACCTGTAGCGTGAATGTCTTCTCCAACTCAGGCATCTTTAAAATCGGTTTCGAGCTTAAAGCTTCTTTCAGCTTTTCGAACGCCTGCTGATGTTTGGACTCCCACCTAATCTTCGTTGGCTCACCCTTCTTCGTTAGGTCAGTCAATGGCGCGGCAATTTGTGCATAGTTCTTCACAAAATCCTGGTAGTAACCAGTGAGCCCTAAGAAAGACCTTACTTGCTTTTTATTCTTAGGTGGCTCTGTCTTTTTGATCTTGATCACATTGTCTTCATGCAATCCTTTAGTGCCATTGCCAATGTAATGCCCTAAGAACTCAACACTCGACGAAGCAAACTCGCACTTCGTCGGTCTGATGGTGAATCCCTCCTCCTGGAGTCTTTGTAGTACAGTCTCAATCGTGATCGTATGTTCGCGCCAGGTCTGGGAATGGACGATAATATCATCAATGTAAAAGTCAACATCGTTGATACCATCCAGGATCCTGCGCATTGACCTCACAAGCGTCGCGCCGGCATTCACCATACCGAACGGCAGCTTGAGGTAATGGAAATGTCCATCTTCGGTTGAAAAACCGGTTTTATGGCAGTCCTCAGGCTTTATTTTAATTTGCCAATACCCCTTGGCTAGGTCAAGCTTTGTATAAAACTTATCCTTGGCAAACTTGGTGAATAAAGTCTGGGTAGTGGTCATGGGCTCAGGATCGAAGACCGTGATCCTATTTAAGGCCCTATAGTCGGAGCATACCCTTTTACTCCCGTCCTTTTTCTGGACTACGACTACTGGCGCTGAATATGGCGACGTGGAGGGAACTATGATACCCATTTGTATCATCTTATCTGTCTCCTTCTTCAGTTCTGTCCGCGTCGTGAAAGGCAACTTATATGGCTTCAGTCTGATGGGGGTATCATCTATAAGGTCTATCGCATGATAGTAATTCTTCGCAGTGCCAGGCACGTCCGTAAAAATTTCTTCATGCCTTTCTAGGATCTCCACCAACTCTCTCCTCATAGAATCTGTGATGTCTTTACTGATCTTAGTGTCAGACAGCTTCTCCTTCTGTACCATCGTAGGATTCATGTCCACTAAAGCGATATTTTCTTCGTTCTCGGTGTCTAAGAGCACCGCAGAAGCACCTATATTCCCCCGATGTTGGTCCATCTCTTCTTCTTCTTCACTCTCCTCTCTCACATTATATTTCTTTAGTAGATTGATATGGTACGTCTTAATTACATCATCAACTTGGATCTTGTAATTATCCTTACCGTACAATTCCACCACTGTGTACGGTCCGCCCCATCTCATAAGCATCTTAT
>JABUQX010146034.1:5000-12500 GCA_015478945.1 Trachelipus rathkii
AAAATAATATATGAGAACATAATCTATATATGAACATACTCTTCTTTATATATATATATGTATATATATATATATATATATAATAATAATAATAATATATATATAATATATATATATATATATATATATAATAATAATCATATATATATATATCACACATTGAAAACACATGTGAGCGTTAATAAATAATGGTGCAGGCTGTTGGACAGATTTGTGCCAGCATGTGTGCGTAAATTTTAAACTAACATGAAGTATTGTGCTTATTTGCATATCTTTTAAAGCCTGAAAAGATTCTTCTAATTTTAAGAATCTAATATATCTCTATTACTCATTTGGACAACATAAAAAATGACGTTTTCAGTTCTTCTAAGAAATCTAATTTCTTCGCTCGCAGTTGTTTTTTTTTTTTATCGTTTTCTGTTCATATGTATTGTTTTCGTTTTTTTCGGTTTTTAACTACTTCTGTATTAGTTTTTTATTTCTGTCAAAGTGAATAATAATATATATATATATATATATATATATATATATATATAATAATATATATATATATATATATATATATATATATATATATATATATATATATATATATATATATATATATAGCAACTCATTCTTGATAGGAATAAAAATATATATATTTAAAGGCGGGTCCACGAGGTAAAAATATTCAAAGAGAATTTGAGGTTGAGAAATATATTTAAAATGGGTTCGCCGGATTAAAAAAAAAATATTTAAAAAGGGTCCACGGGGAATAAAATATTTAAAGAGAACCCGAGGGTAGGAAAAATATTTAAAAGGGGTCCGATCGGAAACCAAAATACTATAAGGAGAATCGTGGTAAAACAAGATCCGTTGATCTTTAAGAAAGGTTTGTCAGAGATACTATATTTCTTTAAAAGTTCTCTTCTCACAGGCACTTTTCCATACTAGAATGGGAACTACTCTAGGTATTTACTACCTAGGATCCGGAGGAGGGATCGAAACCTTTCCCAATTTCCCGCAATTCAATGACTTGAGTTATATCAAAGAAAGATTACTACATATATAAACTCTAAGATTATTGAGGGTAGGGTAAATCTTTGGTGTTGCATAAGATTGGTCACGTAAATTGCTAAATAATTTACAATTTGATTCATGTGTGATTCATATTTGATTCATGTTTGATTCGTGTTTGATTCATGTTTGATACATGTTTGATTCATGTTTGATACATGTTTTATTCAATGAATGAGATAAAATAGGGATTAATAAATCCAAGATCATCCTTTCACACCAAACAAATTTTAATCAATCCAAATCAACAAAAATGACTGACGAAGATTTATGAAAGTTCACCCCATAAACAATAGCGAGATGTTTTACCGCTATTCACACCAGCTTAGAATTTGAATCCAACTTTATTTCAATCCAGACTGTTTAGATTAATCATTTTAAATCAAAATGAGTATATATATATATATATATATATATATATATATATATATATATATATATATATATATATATATATATATATATATATATATAAAAATATTATATATATATATATATATATATATATATATATATATATATATATATATATATATATATATATATATATATATATATATATATATATATATATATATATATATATATATATATATATATATATATATATATATATATATATATATATATATATATATTCACCTTATTCACCATCCCCTCTGGTAGATCTGTATTGACCTGTCAGGTGTCGCCTCTGCAGAACCTCCTCCAGTGGTTTCTATCCTCGTACATTCTTCTCTCCTCCACATCCACCATAGACACTCCTCTGACGTTCATCGCATCTTCCACCGCATCCCTCCATCTTTTCTTCGGTCTGCCCGCAGGTCTACGGCCCACCGGCGTCCACTCCAGCATCTTTCTTGGTCCAGTTCCCTCTTCCATTCTCTTGAGGTGTCCATACCATCTCAGTTGATTCTGTTGTATTTGTTTAGTTATTGATCCAATTCTCAGCTCTCTCCGTATTTCCTCACTTCTCCACCTATCTCTCAGGGTAACTCCTTCAATCAATCTCAGCACCCTCATCTCCACCGCCTCCACTCTTCTCATTTGTGTTGTGTTCAGTGCCCAACATTCCGATCCGTACACTAGTAATGGTCTCAGTATTGTTTTATATATCATCATTTTCACTTCTTTTGGTATAGCTGTTTCTTTCAGTACTGGGTATAATGCTCCTACGTTCTGAGAGAACTTCTTTATTCTCTCGCCTATCTCTCCTCCCTGACCTCCTTTCCCTTCCATCATCACTCCCAAGTATTTGAACTTATCCACCTGCTGTAGTCCTCTTCCTTCTATATTGATGTTCAGTTCTGTTCTTTCTCTAGCTATTCTCATTACCTCCGTCTTCTCCGTGTTCATCTTCATACCGATTTCTCCCATTTGGGCATCCCATCTGTTCAGCATTTCCTGCAGGTCCGCTCCCTCGCCTGCTATCAATGCTGCATCATCTGCGTATAGTAGTGTGTGCTCATTGTCTACCTGTCTACATATTCTCTTCAGTCCGTAGTCCATGTATAATATGAATAGCAGGGGTGAGAGTACACTGCCCTGTCTCACTCCTGAACTCACCTCAAACCATCCTTCTTCTCTTACTTCTCCCCTTATCTTATTTCTTGTATGGCAGTATGTACTTTTTATTGCTCTTTTTAATTTTTGTGGTATTTCATACTCTTGTTCATCCAGTGCTCTCCATAGCTTTTCCCTATCACTCTATCAAAGAGCTTTTCAAAGTCTACAAACATACATCTGCTCTTTATTCCATTCTATTGTTTTTCTATCATCATTTTCATGTAGAAGATTGGATCCATTGTACTTTTTCCCGCTCTGAAGCCATACTGCCAACTTCCTAGTTTATCTTCAACTTTGATTCTCAGTCTCCTTTCCAATATTCTCGTATATTTTGCTAGCAACATTCAGTAAAGCTATCCCTCTGTAGTTGTTACAAATTCTTTTGTCTCCTTTCTTGTATATAGGGCAAATCACCGCTCTACTCCATTCGTCAGGTATTCTCTCTTTGTCCCATATCTCATTCAGTAATTCTAGTAGCCATACTTCCACTCCTTCTCCAGTCTTGTATAATTCAGCATTCAGTCCATCGGTTCCTGGGCTTTTTCCATTTCTTAGCGTTTTAATTGCCTCTCTTATTTCCTCCAGCAATATCCCTTCTGTCCTTTCTCCTTCCTCCACCACCTCCCGTTCCCTCTCCATCTGCACCTCCTCAACCTCAAATCTCAACAATTCCTCAAAGTATTCTCTCCATCTTTCCAACACCTCCTCCTCCCCTACCAACGTTTCTCCCTCCTTATTCATTATGACGTGCGTTTCTGGTTCTTTCGAGGTTCTCATACTTCTAGCCAATCCATAGATTAATTTTTTTGTTCCCATCATGTTCTCCTTCCAGTTTCAAACCCTATTTTTACCCATGATTGCTTCATACTCCTTCTTTTTATCCTTTCTGCAATGTTTCTGGCTTCTACATAATCCAATCTATTTTCTTCAGTTTTTACTTTCATCCATTTCCTGTATGCTCTATTCTTATCAGTTATGGCAGCCTTCACTTCATCGTTCCACCATGCTGTCTTTTTCCTCCTCCCTCTACTTATTCTCTTTTCTCCCAGGACCTCTTTTGCTGTTCCCCTATATTTTCCTTAAATTTATTCCATTTTTCATCTATTGTTTCTCTCATATTTCCTACTTGCATCTTTCTTCTTTTTAAGGTCTCATCAAATTTCTCCTTTGTTGCCTGGTCCTTTAGCTCTTCTAGCAGATATCTCTTTTTAACTAATTTCCTCGGCTATCTCTCTCTCTCCATCTCAGTATCCTAATTACCATCCTGTGGTCCGAATCCAAGGATACGTTCGGTAGGCTCTTCACGTCCATAAATATATTCTTTTTATTGGTCAAAACTAAATCTATCATTGATTTTTCTACGTATCTTTCTAAATCCACACTCCATCTGTACCAGGTCCACTTTTTACTTTCTTCATGTTGGAAGCATGTGTTCATGAAAGTTAATCCGTTTCTCACTGCAAAATCTATCATCAGTTCCCCCTCTTCATTCCTGTCTCCCACTCCGAAAGCCCCCATGACTCTCTCTTCTCCCCTCTTCTAGTTCCAATATGTGCATTCAGATATCTAATTATAATATTTGTCTCTCCTCTAATCCTATCGTACAGCAGTTGAAGTTCTTCTCTAAATCTCTCCTTTTCCTCCCTTGGTCTTCCCCTATGTGGGGCGTATGTTTGTATTATACTTAATCTCTCTCCTCTGACCTTCATCGTAATAGCCATCAATCTTTCATTTATCAGTATCGTTTCTGTTATATTCTTGTAGATATCCGGTTTCACTAAGATCGCCACACCGTGTCTTTTTTCTTCTTGCAATCCCTTATATATCAGTACATAGTCTTCATGTATTCTCCTAGTACCCTCTCCCTCGTATCTCGTTTCACACATTCCCATCACGTCCAATCTTCTCTCCTTCATTAAGTCTACAATTTCCTCCTCCTTACCTCTCAACGTACTCACGTTAATTGTGCAAATCCTATAGTACAAATCCTTATTTCTTAGTCCAATTTCTCGCCGGTTCTTCAACCTTGGATCAGTCCTGTTCCGAGGCATCACATTGGGTTCTTGAGCAAGTGGAATTTCGGGTAGCGGCTTGCTGGGCCTGTCCTACCCTAGCCAGAGCTCCGTTAGTCGAGTCCAGGGTACACGACGAGGACGTGGAGTTGGGCTTCTGTACCCCTATCCATATATATATATATATATATATATATATATATATATATATATATATATATATATATATATATATATATATATATATATATATACATAGGCATATATATATATATATGTCCACTTATATATGGAATTATGTATCTTTATATATATATATATATATATATATATATATATATATATATATATATATATATATATATATATATATATATATATAATATATATATATATATATATATATATATATATATATATATATATATATATATATATATATATATATATATATAGGGCCTATATATATATACTATTTTTGGATCGACTGGAATTGATCTATATTTATTTGGTGTGAAGAGGTCTTCGTATCCCAACTTTTAAGAGTAAAATAAGCCATGCGCATCGGCATAAAATCTGATTGCCAGTTAAGTAATATATAGATCATTCAATATCTTTGTTTGTGTGTTTGTACAGGACCCACTAAGGCTCACAAAGAACCTGTAACCATTCGTTGGAAAGCCAACTCTGTGGGTGGGTAATAATTAAATAACAGATAAAACTTAGCAAGCAATGGAAGAAACACTTAAAATATATATTTACTACTAATAAATTTATAGAATGAATTTAAATCATTTAATAATATATATAAGGTTTATATATAATATATATAAAGGTTTATATATATATATATATATATATATATATATATATATATATATATATATATATATATATATATATATATATATATATATATATATATATATATATATATATATATATGTGTGTGTGTGTGTGTGTGTGAGTGAAAGGCAAGAAATTTTGCAATCAAGTTCTCTTTATGAAAGATTAGTAGCAAACTGGTATAAGATTTGAAAATCTAAAATGTATTTCTATTAAAGGAGAATTTCAAAAACTTTGGTTGAACAGTATTTAAAGAGATAGAATGATAGCTAAAGAAGAAATGAAAACAAGATATTTTTGGTACAAGTTATTTCCAGAAAAGAAAAAAGGTAGATAATAATAGATGATAACCAAAAATATATTCTCTCTCTCTTTCACACACACACACATACACACTCTCTCTCTCAGCTCCAAACACATACTCTCTCTCACGAACATACACATACATATATATGTACATATATATATATATATATATATATATATATATATATATATATATATATATATATATATATATATATATATATATATATATAAATACTTTTTCTTTATATAAATTTATATGACGATGACATGTTTGTGTGTGTGTATAAAGTAAATTCATTGGAGGTATTTCTTCGAATTTAATATGGCTTTTCGTGTACGTGACTGTCAATTTCTTACAACCTATATATATATATATATATATATATATATATATATATATATATATATATATATATATATATATATATATATATATATATATATATATATATATATAAAATATATATATAATATATATATTGTAAAGGTCCAGATAGCCTGACACCTTTGGAAAAAAATGGGACGTTGCCAGATTATGCGATTAAATTGTATTTCTGCTATAATTTTACAAAATAAACATAACAATTAAATATATATGAACGCTTAAAATTATTAAAAAAAAAGTAGCCTCCGTTTTCAATATGACGCCCATTCTATTTCAGTAAAAGAATTTCAAACCTATAAAAATATTAAAAAAACAAGTCCTAATTATTTATTTAAATCTATCTAACCTTAAATAACTTAATTAACCTTACTTAACCTAACCAAACTTAAATATATACTAATTAAAGATTACAAATTTTTGAAATTATAGGAAAAAAATCGCCTACGTCTATCATTTCGAGCACAACAAACAATATAATCGCATAATC
This sequence comes from Trachelipus rathkii, assembly GCA_015478945.1. Lineage (NCBI taxonomy): Eukaryota > Metazoa > Arthropoda > Malacostraca > Isopoda > Trachelipodidae > Trachelipus > Trachelipus rathkii. The sequence goes on from JABUQX010146034.1 coordinate 11,665, forward strand.
TGGCAACGTCCAATTTTTTTCCAAAGGTGTCGGGCTATATAATTTAACCAATATATATATATATATATATATATATATATATATATATATATATATATATATATATATATATATATATATATATATAATATTAAAAATATATATATATATATATATATATATATATATATATATATATATATATATATATATATATATATATATATATATATATATATATATAATAATGCTCACTATAGCATTTAAAAACACATGTGATCGTTAATAATGTAGAACGACTGTTAAGGCTGAATTTATCATAACATGTGCGTAAATTTTAAGCTAACATAAGTATTATTGCTATTTACATATCTTTTAAAAGCCTCAGTAGATTCTTCTTAATTTCGAATCTAATATATCTCTATTACTCATTTGGACAACTTATAAAAAATGACGTTTTTCACTTCTTGTAAGGAAATATAATTTCTTCGCTCGCAGTTGGTTTTTAGTATTTTTTGTACATATGTATTTTTCGTTTTTCGGTTTAACGATTTCTTTATTTTTTTTTTTTATTTTTATAATAGTGAATGTATATATATATATATATATATATATATATATATATATATATATATATATATATATATATATATATATATATATATATATATATATATATATATATATATATATATATATATATATATATATATATATAATATTTATATATATATATATATAATATATATATATATAGACAAAGCTTGCTAAGTTGATGGCTTCTTTTGAGAGCAAGTCCATTTATAATGATGGGGTTTAAAAATCCCCATTTTAAATGAGGTATTTATTCAACATAA
>JABUQX010146034.1:17500-21395 GCA_015478945.1 Trachelipus rathkii
CGTCGGAAAGAATAGCCCGTATCCTTTGTTTAGCCAACACGTTCGCTCGTCGGGAGGGCCTCTCCGGAGGAGAGCCCAATGCCGCAGGTGCTTCAACTGGTGGAAGTGGATCTGTGGGATCGAATAGATTGGAGTGTATCTCCAGCGGGTACAAGTGTATAACGGCCCGGGTTATTTCACCACGACTTGTGCTGAGCAACACCGACCGGGTGTATCCATCAGGTGAAGTGTGAAGGACCTTAACTATGCCCAATTTCCACCTCAAACGCGGGCCATCGTCCTCTATTAAAACCACGTCTCCAACCCTAACGTTTGGACGGTTAGAGACGTTCCAAGATTGTTTCAGACTGAGCAAATAATCTTTGCTCCAGGCGGACTTAAACTTAGCAATGAGGGCGAGCAAGTACTTGTACCTTTTGTTGACTTTCACTGGGTCCCTGTAGGTGATATCGTGGTCAAGCAATTCTTCGGGGACAGGAAGGGTATTCAATTTGTATCCCATCAACAAGTGGGAAGGCGTGAGGGGCTCCTCGCAATGGAGCTCATCCCCCACATAGGTGAGGGGTCGGCAGTTGACCACAGATTCCACCTCCGCAAGCACTGTATTGAACTCTTCATAGCTAACTAGAGAGGTCTTGAGGGTCTTCCGAAGATGGGTCTTGGTCAGTCCGATCAAACGTTCGAAGAATCCGCCGTAATGACTGCTTCTGGCGGGATTGAATCTCCAGGTGATGGAACGCTCAGCTAGGAAGTCCTTCACGGAAGGCAATTCCCATAGGTCTCTTAAGTGCTGAGATGCTGCTTGGAAATACGTTGCGTTGTCAGAATATATTACGGAGGGTGTTCCTCGTCTTCCGATAAACCGACGTAACGCTCTCAAAAATGACTCGGTGCTGTTGTCGAAGACTAGTTCTAAATGTATCGCTCTAGTCACAGCGCAAGTGAACAAGACCACATAGCTCTTAGTCACGTCGTTCCTAGGAACCTTGACATTGAAATAGCCTGTGAGGTCCACTCCGATCACCGTAAACGGTTTGCTTTCTACCACTCGGGAACGAGGCAAGGCAGCTAGTGGCGCCGAACGAAAATGTGCAGCTTGTAAACGTTTACAAAGACCACACGGGCGTATCACTTTCTTCACCGTTGTCCTCAGAACCGCTGACGGACAATCGACACGAGTTCTGAAATACCAGCGTGGTGGTTCGTTTGGTGAAGTTGCCATATGATGAGCCGGGTGAGATGTGAGTCCGATGGCAACAGCATAGGGAACTTTGCGTCGAAGGGGATCATCGCATTGCTCAATCTCCACCTGTCACATCTGATGACTATACTAGCGATGATTCAACTCATTCTTTTCTCACCAGATTCCATTAAAGGCGAATTGGGGCTTTAAATTGTATACCTCATGTTCAGTCATTAGTGTTCTCCAAATCAGCTGGAGAGCTTCAGGGCCAAAGGCAGTCAGTGGAATCTACACATTTTGTTTACCAGATCAAACTAGACCATATAACTATTGTCTTATTACATTCAGGAAGATAGTTCCAAATCATTTGGAACTCGTTTGTGAGCTGTTTGGAAGCAGCTCTACATTTGTTCATAAATCCCTTTTAGAGAGAGGCTATCATCAGGCAAACTAGATAACTTTCATGACAGAGCTTCTACCATAGGATCCATGGCTCGGCTGTCGGCAAGTTTCTACGGATTTCATCGACTCTGTTCTGGTTGAAGAGGGGGAGCTGCTTGGAGGAGAATATCCATCGCAACGCCACCTGGCTGTCACACCAGCAGTAGATCTTAGCTACCTCTAGTAAATCCTTGTAGGCGTCGATAACAAATTTAATGATTCGTGATGAGAGTAGGGCTCCCATTAGCTCCAGACGCGGTATCGTGAGTTCTTTCATGGGTGCAACTTTTACCTTTGCCATAAGAAGATTCGCGGTGGGAAGGTGCTCTCCCATCGATACAGCGTACACTGCAGTGGCATAGGCCGCGCCCGACGCGTCTGAGAAGGCATGTAGTTCTACCTTTCGAGCGAAGATCAGCTGTCTAGGTATCGTTAACTGTAAACAGCGTTGCAAATGTTCGGCAATTGAAACCCACTCCTTGCGGTGTTCATCGGAAATAGACTTGTCCCAACTTAGTTTCTCCTTCCATAACTTTTGCAGGAGAATCTTACCTCGAACAGCCACCGGGGACAAGATACCTAGTGGGTCGAATATGGAAGCGAGGTTCTGCAGAATAGCCCTCTTGGTAGCCGCTTCCGAGGCGACAACCTTGAGGGGGTAGGAAATGGTGTCCTCGTTCGTATCCCATTCCATACCCAAAACCTTAATCGTAGTGTCTTCGGCGGCTGCATCGTTCTCTCGGAACTTCACGTTCGCTTAGGAATTCCGGCGCTTTTCCATTCTATATAAATGAATTGAATCGCGCCCTCGAAGACCTGAAAGAACAATCTTCCACCTCTGGCGCTGGGGTGTCGAAGTACCGAACGGGTTGTCAGCTGCTAATCTGAACCAGGATGATATCTTCATAATCCAGTGTCCAGAATGTCGGACGTGATGTTGGATACAGGCAGCCAACAGAGCGGACTGCAAGGGGTATTTAAACAAGACCGAAGTGAAACGATACGTGACCAAGGGGCTCTGGGGTCAGAAGGATCTTTCACCCACAAAAAACGCGTGGAATCTCTGTCCTCTAATCTGAGACGTATCCCCAGAAAGGCCTTCTCAATGTCGGCGGACGTAGCATACCGTCTCAACCGAATTTTCAGAAGGATCTTGGTCACAAATCAGTGATGAGGGAAGGTCCACTGTGTAAGCACTGATTAAGACTAGGATTGTTAGAAGAACAATCGAACACTAGTCTCAGTGCCGTGATGGACGAAGACATCCGGACCCCATGATGGGGTAAATAATGCAGCTTAGCGTTAGGGTGGATCGGAGTAATAGGGGTCACCTCTTCAATGAAACCCCTCTCCAGTTGATCCTTTATAACATCTGAGTAACTTTCCATTAGCTTGGGGTCCCCTCTTAATCTCTTGAGAACGCTATATAAACGTTTCTTAGCCAGAGCGTAGTTGTCGGGAAGAGAGGGGTGGCTAGCACGCCAGGGCAGTGATACCACGTATCGACCATTTTCGAATGATAAATTCTCTTCGAAGGCCTCTAGTGTCGTTTTCTCTGCCTCGGTGAATTGTTCGTCCGGCATGATGCCAATTTGGGACAAGGACCAAAGTCGATCCAAATCTTGCATGAGGTTCCACTGTCCCCCGACGGGAAAGGGACTGGGATTCGAAAAGGAAGTGTGGTTGCTCAGGCCGCTTCGAAGACGCACCTATCATCGCTCCGTCTTCAACGCTGAGGGGGAGGACGGGTGGTGGATCTTTCGCCCGACTCGAATAGTGTGCTCAGTAGAAGCACCGGAAGCGCTGTTCTTCAGAGTGCTGGGCACCTCGTCTTCACCGTCCTCTCCAACTGGAGGAGATGAAAGCGTTGGCTACCTTTGATCAGTAACATTCAAGATCATTGTGTTGCGGGTTAGATGCCTCCGGCCCTTTACATGCCATCCCCAGCTGAGAGGAGAAAGAGAGGAAAGGCAGACATGGAAGAGCAGCCGCCTCAGTGAGGAGGCTCGAGGTGAAGTTGAAGGATGACTCTCGGAACACTAGACTTGATATAAATACTCCAAACTGGAGGAGGCCAGACGACTTACCTTCACCATTTTAGTGAGGGATCTTAGTGTGGAGCAGCAAAGGATTCTTAGAATATTTAAAACTTTATCTTTATTAACTGCTTTCCAGGCTAAGGAAGGAAAGCTTGGAAGAAAGCACTCTCCTAGTATCAGGGGGGTGGAGCACTGCTGTTGGCAGTGAATCTCTGCCCACAAGGGTGGACAC
>JABUQX010146035.1:2500-15110 GCA_015478945.1 Trachelipus rathkii
ACAAGGTGAAAAATAATTGGTAACCGGGGGTTCATTTTTTATTGATAAAATAGGCTAAACTGCACTGCTCGCAGTATTGATAGGTATTGATAAAAATACCCCCTTTAAGCATTTCACCCTGCTGGGAATCGAACCTGGACCCTAGCAGATAAATGTGTATGTGTTTGACCACTATGCCATGATGAGCTAAAAAAAAGGGGTATTTTTATCAATACCTATCAATACTGCGAGCAGTGCAGTTTACTTTATCAATAAAATATAAACCCCCGGTTACTAAGTATTTTTCACCTTGTGCGGTACCATGTTTGGACCTATGCCCGAGTGTGAGAAGCAAGAGCGCGACATGTCCTATCTTGGTGGGTGCATATATTCACCATAGGAAGTATTGTCATGTTCTTCCTTTAGCTCATTGTGGCGTAGTGGTCAAACACATACGCGTTTATCTGCTAGGGTCCAGGTTTGATTCCCAGCATGGTGAAATGTTTAAGAGGTATTTTTATCAATACCTATCAATACTGCGAGCAGTGCAGTTTACTTTATCAATAAAATATGAACCCCCGGTTACTAAGTATTTTGTGATTGTGATTTTTTTTTACCCCACTTGAAATTGTAAAATGGGATAAAAAAAAAGTTAAATTGCTACAAAAATGGGCGTAGTGTCGCTTTACCTCTTCTGTATTGAGGATACATTATAAGAAGGGGGTATACCAAATTTCGTCCTACAACCATTTCCAGGGTTTTGGGGCCAGCACCCCCCTCCTGGGGGTGCATGGTCATGTAGTTACATCACCACCAGATGGGGTGCCAAGTTTGAGAAAGATACCATGTCGCAAACTCAACGCGTTACTAGGTATGGTGCGGTGCAGTGCCAACTCTGACTCCTTTTTCCACTTCTTTTGTGCATTCAGTGCATTTCTTCTTTTTTCAGGCGGGACCCCCCTCCATGGGGGTCCCCTGGACTCTGACTCCTCCTTACTCCTTCCTCCTCTAGGCAATCTCCAAATTTCATCCTTCTATGGTCATTTCATGTAGTAGTATAGGTACAGTTTGGAGGAGTCCTGTCTGCTTAAATATATTCTACCCGAGTTAGGGTTATCATACCACTCAAAAATTTGGCAGCCCATCAGGTTACGTGTCCATGCCTCCCCCTCCCCCTGAAGGGGGGGGGTGCTGGCCCCTAAAAATAGGAAATGACCGTAGAATGATGAAATTTGGAGATCAGCACCGGTGCTGGAGCCAGAGCCGGTGCTGGAGCCAGAGCCAGCACCAGTGCTGGAGCTGGTGCGGTGCCGAGTTAGTAAATATTTATATGATACCATATTGGTGTCCTTATATATGTTATCGAACCCGTAGATCTCGAATACGAAGGTTTCAATTTCGTAAAGGGTGTCTGGGGACCCCCAGAGGGGGGTTTCTCTGAAGAAAACATTGTTTTTTTTTACCCCATTGGTGAAAAATTGATGGGGTAAAAAAAAAAAAGTTTTATTTCTAGGACATCCAATAATTCAAAAAATTATTAGTTTGCCCAAGTTCCTCCATCAATATGTAGCATCTACCAAAAAAATAAAAAAATATAATACATATGAAATGTTAGCAAAAGTTGTTGAAAATGTAAAAAGGTTTTGCAGCCATTTTTTAACTGTGGGTCAACATTTGTTATCACTGATTACTGTCACTTAAGAGTAGCCCATTTTCTTTTGGCATTTTTTATAGATTATTATGACAGCTATCAGAATAGCAAATAAAATTAAAAAAAATATTTTAAGGATGGGGGGGGGAGGGGTTTTGTTTATTTTATACCCCACCAACCTTCAAAATTTTTTTTACCCCACTTGACTATATATATATATATATATATATATATATATATATATATATATATATATATATATATATATATATATATATATATATATATATATATATATATATAATATATATACCATTATATATATATATATATATATATATATATATATATATATAAAAATATTTTTTTTAAATAAAATATATATATATATATAATATATATATATATATATATTAGTTTCCCTTAAAAATAGTTTTCTTTGAAAAATTGTCGCCCAATTACAATTTAAGGGCATAATCTGGCAATATCCCATTTTTTTCATAAGGTGTCGGGATATCTGGACTTTTACATATATATATATATATATATATATATATATATTTATATATTTATATAACTATATATATATATATATATATATATATATATATACTATACCTATATATATATATATGCTATTCTCCATCTAGTGTTGTTAGTGAGAGTTCTTAACCAAGTTGAAACATCTTCAGATCAAAACGAAAGACTTTCACTTAAAAAAGCTAAAATGCACTATTTTTGTACAAAATTTAACTTTGAAAATTTAACAAGTGTAGGTATATTAACATTCATTATCCAATATTTTAGAAAGGAATATTAGTGTAATAATAATAAGTTACATTACCAATCTTTGTTCTGCTTATAAAATAGTCAAAATTGTAACTTTTATAGGGTCTTGTTAAACTAAAAAAGTTATCTAATTTGAAAATTTGCTTTACATATTGCATCACCATATATACTATTATCTGATTTTTATGAAAGTTTTAATTGCCCAATCTAAAAGGCTAAAATAAATGAATTTGGTTTTTACCTTTTTAGACAGTGTTCCAAAAAAAAAAAAAGGAAAATCTCTTCATTAATTTTTCTTTCAATTTTTCTGGTAGAGGGTAAAAATGTTTTATCAAAAAAATTTGCTCCAAAAATTATTTTTATAACCATTTCAGTTCTAAAATGAAAATAGAGTAATTAGAATTGAACAAGTTACACAACTTTTATTTAGGCATTTTTCTGCATATCCAATCATTTTACTTCTGGGCATGCCTTTCCCAATTTGAAAAAGTCAACACATTGATGTTCCCAAAGGTCAGATTGTTAGGTAGGCTATATAGAAAAATGCTCTAAATAAAATAACTAGTAACCAGTCCAATACAATGTACTCTTAAAAATTTCATAAAAATTGATTGAGCAGTAAAAAAAATTTATAATATTGCAAGGTATAAACTTATTTTTTTTTTTTTTTGATAAACTAGTAAAATGAAAAAAAAAGTGTCTAAATGAAAAAACTAGATATTCAACAGTTCATTTTCTTTGTATGAAATATCGCATTAATTATTGAATGAAAAATTACAAAAATTATTAATTATAAAATAATAAAAAGATTAATAAAAATATATTTCACATTAAATGACCAATTATTATTTAAAAAAAATTAAACTTGTAGCTACTTTTAATGTTAATCGAGATCTACAGCTGATATATATATATATATATATATATATATATATATATATATATATATATATATATATATATATATATACAGACCAATATAAGATCCCAAATAGAAAAAAATATATATATATATATATATATATATATATAATATATAAATATATATATATATATATATATATATATATATATATATATATATATATATATATATATATATATATATATATATATATATTAATAATAAAATAATACAACAAAAGGAACAAAAATTTTTTTTAACCAGAATACTGTTAAAAGTAAATATAATCATATTTTAGAACTTTTATTAATTTTCCTTTCTGTACAACTTTTAATAATTTTTTTAAGGCATAAACCAAAAATATTTACATTAAATGGAAATCCAAAATTGGTTAAACTAGTAGGGATCTACTAATACATAACTAGTAAAATTTTAACTCTATTCATGTTATTGAAATTGATATTTGAAAAACCATTTAGCGCCAACCATAAGCTACCAAGCAAAAGAAAAATTTTTCCCATTGAATTTCGTTAATTACTTAATAATTGTAAAAACACCTTTGTAGTTTACAGTACCTAAAATCTTGCTACTAGATCACAATGAAGCCCCAGTTGTCGCAGTTTAATAGTATTCATACACTAATATTTATCCATATAAGAGTAACGCTTTTTCCTTCTTCAACTCTCACAAACTATGTCTCAAGGAGAATTTTCTATATATATATATATATATATATATATATATATATAAATAAGAAATATATATATAATATTGAGACAGAGTATATATATATATATATATGTATATCAAAAAATCTAGAATGGTATATATATATATATATATATATATATATATATATATATATATATATATATATATATATATATATATATATATATATATATATATATATATTTTACAAAACACATATGTTATATATATATATATATATATATATATTAGTATATAAAATATATATATATATTATATATAAAAAAGAAGGAATATATATATATACTGATAAAAGTTTTACTGATAAAAATAATTTAACTTAATATGGTAGGTTAAACTTTTATTAGTTTTGTATTTAAACAAATTAAATTTAACAAATTAAATTATTTTAGCAAATTCTAGATTTCTATTTAATGTAATTTTTTTTTTCTTAATGAATATTGGACCTATTTATTTCAACAATTCTCATGAAAAATAATTTTTTGTCCCTTTGATGTAGTAAGTACAAAATGTTGATAATTTAGTTTGCATCAGTTATAGATCTCAACTAACATCTAAGGTACTGGTTTTAATTATTTTTGTTGATTTAAGTCATTGAACATGAAAAAAAGTGTAATAATTTAGTCATTCGCATATATGAAATTTTTTTTTTTTATAGTTTAAACAATTTTAATTTTGAGATTTCATACTTTAAAATTGTTTACTTATATTATTAATCTCAAAAATTAGAATTTTATAATTATAATTGTGATATGTTTTGAAGTGACTCATGACTAAATAGTAGATAGCTGATAGTTACTCTCAATGATACATTTGCCAGCAATATATTGGTATGCTGTATTAGTTTATTTGTTCTAAGAAACATTGCAAATTTCTATTTCCTATTAGAAAATTAAAAGTCACAATGTTTCTTCTGACTAGTCTAACCAAGATGAGATGAATTAATCTTCAGAATTTCTAAAAGTACCTATATAAGATTTTTATCTTTTTTGTATAAGTTAAATCTACTATGTATGGTAAAATTTAATTTAAACTGGTTTCATTATTGACTCAAATTTAAAATCACTTATTTATTAGCAACCTTTAGTTAAAACATTTTTTTTTGTATTTACTATTTTATAGTGTTGCAGTGGTGTAAATCTGTCCATAACATTGCCCAGAGGTTGGATAATCCGGCCTAGACATTTTTTGATTCAGACAGTTCAGTTTATATTCCCAACTTTCAAATTAACTATTAACAACTTTATATAATATAATAATATTTTTTCATTACATACGCATTTAAAAACATCTACTCTATTAGTTTGCAAATAAATAGCCACTAAGTATCTTTAAATTTAGGAACCATAAGAAACATTATATCTTTGGACCTTTTAAGAAAAGTCTTTTCCTCCTCTCCATTTAGTGTCTTCAGTGAAAGTATGTTTAACCAAGCTGGTAACATCTACAACTGCACAAACAAATAGACTTTCTCTTGAAAAAATATTCCTGCACCACATTTTCTCAATCAAACTTTTGATAATTTAATAAATTTAATGATATTAACAATCATTCTCTCATTTTAAAAAGGAATATAAAGTATTGTAATTAACAAGGTATAAAAAATCTTGTTTTATTATTTGAATTATAAAATTTGCAACTTTTATAAATCTATGTCAAAAATTTGTGTAAATTGAAATTTTTTAAGTAATATTTTAATATTTATCTGATTTCTACAAAAATTTTGGGTCAGATAATTGTGCAAGCTACAAAACTTAATTTTAAAATTATTCTGGCTGAGGATAAAATGTTTAATCAAAATAATATTCTCTCAAAATATCTTCTCTTGTAATAATTTCAGTTTTAAGATGAAAATAAAGGAAATATAATTTAACAAGATACACAACTTTAATTAGGCATTTCTCTGCACAAATATGAAAAAAAAACTAATAATAAAAAAAAATGATTTAGCTATATATATACCGTATATATATATATATATATATATATATATATATATATATATATATATATATATATATATATATATATATATATATATATATATATATATAGTATATATATATATATATATATATATATATATATATATTATATATATATATATTTATATATATATATATATATATATATAGCTATATATGTATATATATAAAGAGCATATATATATATATTATATAAGATATATATATATATATATATATATATATATAAAAAATAAATAATAATATATATATATATATATATATATATATATATATATATATATATATATATATATATATATATATATATATATATATATATATATATATATTACTACTTAACACTTTTACCTTGTAGTACCTTTAAATGCACTCCGACCCCCCCACTGGGCCCCAATAATTCAGGCAAGTCGTCACCATGGCTGCAATGGTCCAGAGTCCAAGTATCCACATTATCGCAACCCTGCAGCGTGGGCAGTTTGGGGATAGAGTTTCCCCGATCTTGAATCTGGTTCTATGTTCCTGTAGTGCTGGAGGGTGGCTGCACCCCAATTTTAGCTAGATGTGCCTGCTTTGTTATTGGGAGAGTTGTTTTCTTTTGAAATTTGTGGTGGATTGTTGTTTATTATTTTGTTAAGTGTTCAGTTTGAGAGATATCTACCGGTTAGATTAGTGTGGATGTGTTTGTTTGATGATGTGTTCTGTGGTTGAAGTGGGATAGTGTTTAAGATTTCGTTGTATTAGTTTTGCAGTGGAAGATTTGGGAATCTTTAGACGCTTTTCTGTTGGGTTAGATATATATGGATGGCAAGGATGAGAAGGTGTGGTGGTCTTTGCAAAGAATTGTGTGCCTATCATTTCTAAGTGTGTTTGTTTCATTGTGTAGGTGTTATTGTGGTGTAGTAGTTTTGTAGTGTGTAATGATTCTGAGAGCTCTATTTTGTAGCTGTTGTAGATTATTTAAGTTGGTGTTCGATAAATGTGGGAGGCAAATGCTTGATGCATAGTTGAGTATTGGTCATATGAATTGTTTGAAAATGGTTATTGCTAGTCTTTATTTTGTTTATGTTCAAATTTGCAATATTTTTAGAATGTTTAATTTTCTGTTTGCTGATGTTATGGTGTTTTGAGAAGGTTATATGTGTGCCTATAGTTAAACATAATATTTTTGGTGTTTTGTTTAGTGGTATTAGTGTGTTGTTTAGTAGGATGTTAGGGTGTAAGTTGGCTAGATGTTTGTCTGCGGTGATCAGTGCCACAGAGGATTTGTTGGGAGATGCGATCATTCTGCTGTTGTTTAACCAGGTTTGTATTTGTTCACTGCATTCTTGTGCTAGTTGGGTGGCTGTTTCTAGGTTTTGGTGAGTGGTTGCTATAGTTATGTCGTTTGAGTATGTTGTGATGTTTGTGTGTGTGTTGTGGTTTAAAGCTTGGTAAGTCTCATGTGTATAGGTTTAAATGTGTGGGGATAATATTGTCTCTTGAGTACAAAGCCAGCCTTTGTGGAACAGTTTTGGATTATACGTTTCAGTGTTTAGGTCTGTGGCTGTTCTGCCTGAGTAAAATTGGCTATTCATTTTTCGTGTTCCTCTGTAAGCATTAACTTTCCTATTAGGTTATGTATGGTACGTGTCAAAAGCTTTGTTTAAAGTTCCATGCTTATTAGTATTGTTTGTGGTAGGGTTTTGTTTATAGCCATTGACAATGGGAGTTGATGGAAGGTTTCCTGTGGGTAAGAACAGTGGTTATGTTGATGCTAGTATCCATGTTGGAAAGGTGAGTTGGGTATGTATGGGTTTATTATCTTTAGGATGAGTCTTTCAAGTAGTTTCCTGAGTGTGGACAGTAATGATATTGGGAGGTAAGAGGCTGGGTCATTGAGGTCTTTTCCTTGTTTTTTAGCTTAGGTATAATGATTGCTTTTTTCCATTTTTGTGGGATGTAGTTTAGTTGTAAGGATTAGTTGAAGATGATTGTGATATTTTATTGTTTTTTGTGATAGGTGTTTTAGGTGCATGTTGGAGATGTCTGGGCCTGTTGCTGGCGAATTTTTGAGGTTTTTGATTGCTTGAATTGTATCAGCTGAGATTATTGGTTGTGTTATGTTGTGTTTTTTTGATTTTCTTGATCTTTTTGATTGTTTTCCTGTTTTGCAGGTTTGATACTTTGTTTGGTGAAGTGTTTGGCCAATTTGTTATGTTGTTTGGGTGTTAGAGGTTGTTGGTTATTAGGGTTGATTATGGATTCATGAGTTTGTGGTATTGTGTTTTTTGAGTTTTGTAATGTTTTTATCGTTTTCCACAATCTGTTGTTATTTGTATTATTGATGTTCTTTGTTATGTGATTTTGAAAGTTTGTTGTGTTGTAAGTTTTAGTGAGTTCAGTAATTTGAGTGTTGGGGTTGATTATTTTTGTTATTTTGGATGTTGTTTGGGAGTGTTTTTTTGAGTTGGTTCCTTATTTGGATTAGTGTTTCTATTTCAGGGGTTAATGTTGGGTTATATTCTTTTATGTATCCCTTAGGTATGTATTTGTTGGCAGCTTTTGTTATGTGAGTGTTGTTGTTTATGGCTTTGTTTAGAGCGATTGTCATTGATTTGCGATGTTTTAAGGTGTTGGTCAATGTACATTATCATGTACAGTTTGCCCAGTCTGCTTTTTTGTAATTGGTGTATGTTTTTGTAGGGGTCTTATGTTTTTTGCTTTTGTATTTGAGGGAGATGATTATTGGGAGAGGATCTGAGTTTAGTTCTGTTAGTGTTGACCATGTCAGGTTTGGATGGATGTTTGGTGAGCAGAAGGTGATGTCTGGTTAGGTAGGGGATTGGTTGTTGTGAAGGGGTAATCTAGTGTGTGATTCTTTATGGTTTAGTATGTTTAGTGTTTCTAGATGAGATAGAAGTTTAGTTCCTCTGTTATCTCGTGTTTGGTGTTTGTACCATGTTTCATGGTGAGCATTAAAGTCTCCTGCTAGTATTAGGTTAGGGAGTTGTGTCACAGGAGATGGGTTATGATCTAGATTGTGTTGACAGTATGGAGAAGTTTGGTGTGGGATGTATGCGTTTATGATGATGTATGATTTGTTACTTAATTTGATTGTGATAGATTGTGTTTTCAAAAAATTGTTGTTGTCTATTAGTATTGCAGTTTGTGTATAGGTATTTGAATGTGTTATATATTTCTGTATCAGGGTTAGTAGGCTATGTTGAGGTGGATCTGTTTTGGTTGGAGTGTTTGGTGATGGTAGAAGGGGGTTTTGTGATATTGGGGGGAGGTGTTCTTCTTGTATTATTGCTATGTGAATGTTGTGAGTGTTCATGAAGTGTTCCAATTATCTGCTTTTGTTGTTGAGTCCATTGATGTTGAGCTGGAGTATGTTTATTGTGTCAGTAGGGGGTGGGGTGCAGCAAATTTCGCACTTCCAGTTGTGTCCAATGTTAGGTAGTGTATCAAATGGGGAGTAGGCCAGATGTATCCATCTATGGCACAGGAAGCGCCTTACAGAGTTACCTCTGACGATTTTTTTTGCATATTGGGCATGTCCAGACCTGAGGACCCGGGTTCTGTTATATGTCTCCGGCTAGTATCAGTAGGGAGGGGAGTGCCGGTACGGCTTCTTCCAGAGTAGGCAGGTGGAGGAGGTGAGCGCATTTGAACCAATCCACCTTCTAAATGTAGATTTTGAGCTCGTGATTTTGATAGTATATATATGGTATATATAGAGAGATATATATATATATATAAAGATATATATATATATATATATATATATATATATATATATTATAAGATATATATTTTATATTTTTTTATTATATATTGTTCATATATATATATATATATATATATATATATATATATATATATATATATATATATATATATATATATATATATATATATATATATATATATATATATATGCCAACAGATGGCGTAAGCACAAAAAAAATTCATAAGAACCAATGTCATAAGTTAGAGGTTTGGGGGGCAGAATAACCCATAGATACACTGTGTACTCCGTATCTAGCACTTAAGAAGATACAAATGCAAAACCAATAAATAAATTGTTATTTTATGCATTTACATCATAGTATTCTGAAAAGACTATAGAATCTCCGGTTGGCAGAAAAGGGAGATTTTCAGAAAACGACCTAACCTACCTATATTATATATATAGATATGTGGTTGTGAAAAACGGTTTTCTAATTTGTTTTTTTAAAACGGTTTTTTTAAAACAATGTTTTTTTTTTTGTTTCTTTATTATTATTATTTACCTCTCTTTATGTATATTAAAGATGTTTTAAATACCAATAATTTTGATCTAGGCCTAAATATTGACTAATAATGTTTATTTTATATATATATGTATATATATATATATATATATATATATATATATATATATATATATATATATATATATATATATATATATATATATATATATATATATATATATATATATATATATATATATATATATATAAAATGATCAAAAAGGATGGTATAAATATAGTGGCTTTGGGGTGTTGGAGAAAATGAGAATGGTAGGAAGGTGATTGATTTCTGTGGGAGGAGAGAGGTATGTGTGTAAGTGATATTTTAAACACATAAGAGTATCCATAAGTATACTAGAGATAGTAGGTAGAGATGGTGTCGAAGTGAAAGTTTGATTGATTTTGTGTTATAAAGAAGGAGATGTTGAAGTATATGTTGAAGAATCAGGTGAGGTGTTTAGAAGGGGAATATCGACTACACGTGTTGGGTTCTACAAAATTAAGTTGGTGTAAATTTGATGAGAGGAAGGTGATGAAGGAAGAGGGTAAAATTAGAGTGAGAAGTTTAATGAACAAGGTAATAAGGATAAGGCGGCAACGTCATAAGTAATCAGTTGAATGTGAACAAGCTGAAACAAAATAAATCTGGAAGCAATTGTTAGCAGTGCAAAGAAGTATGTGGATGTGCTAAAAGTCGGAAGTAAGAATGCTAACAGTGAGTGGTGGAATGAAAAGGATGCAAGCGGTTAAAGTAAAAAGGAAGCGTGATGTAAAAGCCAATGATGAAGTTTCAAAGAAAGATGCTTGGAATTGATGTTAAATGCTAAAGATGCATATGTAAGAGAAAATAAGAGGTAAAATGAACAGTTTGGAAGGAGGATGAATTGGGATTACACAAGAAGAGCAGAAGCCTTCCGGAAGGAAGCGAAAGGTTAAAGTAATTAGAATAAGGGGAACCTGCTCGAATAATGAATAGGATGGTGTTTTTGTAACTGATGAAAATGGATGGAGGAGGTGAGCAAGGCTTAAAATCTATATAATATTGGCAGTAATGAAGAGGTGATAGTGACTGTGTGGGTTTGATAGTGCAAGAAGGAATAGGTATTTAGAGGAGGTTATTAGCAAAGAAGAGGAAATGGGTAGAGGATAGTTGAAGAATGGTAAATCTGCAGGTATAGATGAAATTACTGGGTGAAATGATCACAGTCTAAAAAGTTTTGACACTGGATCCAAGCTGTGTAATAAAGTCATGGAGGGTATAGTTCCGAGGGATTGTTGGAGAGCAGTAATAGTACACTTTATATGTAAAGGTAAGGAAATAAAGGAACTGTAGAAATTATAGGGAATTAGTTTATTGAGTGTTATAGAAGATATATGTTGGTATTTTGGTCGAAAGATTGCGCTGAGTGACTGAAGGACTGATTGGTGAAGAACAAGGCACGTTTAGAAGTGGTAGTGGATCAAATTTGAATATTGAAGCAAATGATGGAGAAAATGAGGGGTAAAGAAGAATAAATTGCATCTAGGTTTTATGGATTTGCACAAGGTTGATAGGGTTATTAGGGAAGCTCTATGGCAGTGTTAGTGATATTTCCAGTGTTGGTGGTAGGCTTCGAATGGAATCAAAAGAATGTATGAGGATAGTGAGGCGTGTGTAAGAATAAAAGGAAAAAAAAGATTGGTTTAGTATTAATAAAGGAGTGAGGCAGTGATGTGTTATATGTCCTTGGTTATTCAATTTGTATATGGATAATGTTATGAAGAAGAATTAAAGGTGGGGGTGACAGGAAATGGTGTTAGAATGATGGACAATGGAGATGAGTGGATGCCCTACCATTATATGCGGATGATTTATGTTTGGCCAATATGAAGAGTTTGAGACTATTATAGAGATTTGCTATGGTGTGTAAAAATGAGGGTTTGAAGACGTAGATAAGAGTAAGGGTTATGGTTGTGAGTGAGGTAGACCTCAGTGTGAAGTTGCATGGTGAGCAGCTGAACAAGTGTCTGAGTTAAATTCTTAGGGTATATGTTGATGCCAGGAAGGTAGCTTGGTAATAAAATCGTTATGGAATGTATAGGACCAAGTTCATGTTTAAAAACCATGACGGTATGTTGTTACCTGTGCATTGCATAGTAGTGAGACTATGGTCTGGAATAAGAAGTATAGATCTGTGTTCAATGTGTTCAATCTTAGGCATGCTAGTGGTGAAGCGCGCACGAAAAACGCGAGCGTTTCACGATAAATGCGAAAACGGTTAAACACCCATCTGACTGAACTAAGTACAAC
>JABUQX010146036.1:0-10000 GCA_015478945.1 Trachelipus rathkii
CTATATATATATATATTACTCTTTTATATATATATATATATATATATATATATATATATATATATATATATATATATATATATATATATATATATATATATATATATAAATATATATATATATATATATATATATATATATATATATTATTATATATATATATATATATATATATATTATATATATATATATATATATATATATATATATATATATATATATATATATATATATATAAACATATATATATATATATATATATATATATATATATATGAGAATATAGTATATATATATATATATATATATATATATATATATATATATTATATATATATATATATATATATATATATATATATATTCACTTTATTCAAAAACTATCCCCTCTGGTAGATCTGTATTGACCTGTCAGGTGTCGTCTCTACAGAACCTCCTCCAGTGCTTCACTGAATTTTCCTTCCTCCACATCCACCACCATAGACACTCCTCTGACATTCATTGCATCTTCCACCGCATCCTTCCATCTTTCCTTCGGCCCGCAGGTTTACGGCCCACTGGCGTCCATTCCAGCATCTTTCTTGGTCCAGTTCCTTCTTCCATCTCTTGGAGGTGTCCATACCATCTCAGTAAATTCTGTTGTATATGTTTAGTTATTGATTCAATTTTCAGCTCTTTTCGTATTTTTTCACTACTCCGCCTATCTTTGATAAATATATATATATATATATATATATATATATATATATATATATATAGTAATATATATATATATATATATATATATATATATATAGCATATATATATATATATATATATATATATATATATATATATATATATATATATATATATATATATATATATATATATATTAATATTATACAAAGAAAATAAATCAATAATATTTCATTACACAGGCTCATGACCAAAATGTTCCTGGGGTTTTATAGGTGGTTGTTAAATGAAATTTTTCTCCTAAATCCAAATCAAGTATTCCAAATTGCTCAATCAGGTCTAGTTTTTTTAAGATACAGACCGAGTTCCCTAGATGACATTAGAGAGCTCAGTCTCTAATGACCGCGGGCGCGAGTGGTTGTGTGTTGCTTGCTCACTCTCAACTAAGTGTTCTTACTTTAATCCATGATTGTTCTCATCTAGGAACAGTATTTAAAGTGTATTTCTAAAGCTATATATCTTTGTGAATTTTTGCAGGCAGATACATTAGCAAACTCCTAATATTTCATAAAATGAATAGAAAGTAAAAACAGTCCTGATAGATTTTGTTATGTGTGGCAAAGTAACTTTTAGTGACCAGCAATGCACTATAACGCCCGTTAGTAAAGTTCCTTTACAATGCATATTTTGGAATAAAGCTAGATCAAGACAAAACCTTTTGCTCCACAATGTGCTGCAAAGCCTGTATCATAGCCTTAAGGTGCTGGAGTGAGGGCAAAACGAATTTATCCCGTCTTAGTGAGAACAACCTCCTCTCAAGAAAACTACATACTTTGGTTCAGAATAGAGACGAACAGTTTCGAAAGTTCTTTGCAGTTGCTTGCAGCTATTTGGTGTATTGCACGATGTAAAAGGTTTAATTGAGGCACTTGGCGTTCCTTACCAACCAAGGGAATGGAGGCTCTTCATTGATTCTTCTAGCAGAAGCTTGAAGGCAGTACTCTAAATATTGGCAATAAATGGCATCCGTACCTATTGCCCATTCAGTTCAGTTAACAGAAAGCTACCAAAATATGGAAGTATTGATTAATACAATCAAGTACTCTAACCACAACTGGTTAATATGTGGTGATCTCAAGGTAAGATATATTTCCCAGTTTCTTCTTGTCATTATAAATCTTCATTTTTAAAAAAATTACCTTATCTCTATCCTATAGAAACCATGTACATTAGTATGCAAGCATAAAGACAGTTTTCAATTTTAATTTACTACATTTAATGTATTTAAGAATTAATCCTTTCTTTCAGGTTGTGTGCCTTCTTCTTGGGATGCAAGGAGGTTACACAAAATATCCTTGCTTCATGTGTCTATGGGATAGCCGTGTTGATAGTCTTCACTATAAGCAAAAAACTGGCCAGCTCGAGAGACATTCCAAATTGGCTGCCACAACGTGGTAGCTGGAACCTCTAGTCCCTCCCAAAAATGTTTTACTGCCTCCCCTTCATATAAAGCTTGGCCTGATGAAGATTTTTGTCAAAGCACTGAATAAAGAAGGCCAAGCTTTTAAGTATCTACTGCAAAAATTCCCACACATCAGTGATGCAAAGCTCCATGCAGGCATATTTGACGGTCCCCAAATTAGAACTCTGTTAAAGGACAAGCATTTTTACACCAATATAGAAGCCAGTGAACAAGATGCATGGCGATCGTTTAGTAAAGTAATTGACGGTTTTCTGGGGAAATAAAAGAAGCTTAGAATATATCTCACATGTAAATGAGCTTATGAAAAGCTTCGAAAATATGGGAGCTGCATGTCGATAAAAATGCATTTTCTCCATTCACATCTTGACTATTTTCCCGCAAACTGTGGAGATTAAAGCGAGGAACAAGGTGAAAGATTTCACCAAGACATAAAGACGATGGAAACAAGATATCAAGGACGCTGGGACATCAAATATGTTAGCTGACTATTGCTGGTGTCTTAAACGCGACGAACCAACATCGCTTCACAAACGGAAATCACCAAGGACTTCTTTTCTTGGAAAATAGTTTCTTGCACGTCTTGGGTAGGCTCATAAGTAGTCTGTAAGTTTAAAATTAATTAAAGGAAAATGTGTCTGAGTGAGCATTTATTTTTTCATAGTTTACGAGTAATTGTAATTAATTCAAAGACTTCATTGACACCAATAACGAATTTTCTTTAAAATTACCCAATTTATAAAAGAAGTAGTGCGCTGTATCTCAAAACCAGACCTGATTGAGCAAAATGAATGTCATATTTCAATTTAGGAGGACAATTTCGTTAGAATCTCCTAAGCAAACTGCAAGAAGAAAAATGTTGTCAGCCTGAATGGGAAAATAGGAAGGTAATGAAATTTTAATAGTTAATATTGGGAAAAATATTATAATGGATTTATTTCAAAATATACTTTTTTTTTGCATAACAGTACCTTATTATATATACATATAGTAGCATATTATTATTATTATATTATTATATTATATACATATATACATATTATATATATATATATATAAATAGTATATATATATATATATATATATTAAAGTTATACATATAGTATATGTATATATATATATACATATAAGAATAAATACTGCTATGCAAAAAATATAATTTCTTTCTATTATATCTTTTTCCTCCCAATATTAATATTAAGAACATTACCCTCTCTATAATGGATATATCCTCGTATCAATTTTTCTTTTTATTAATATTAATATTAATATATATATATATATATATATATATATATATATATATATATATATATATATATATATATATATATATATATATTTATATATATAAATAAAAAATATATATATATATATATATATATATATAGGTATATATATATATATATATATATATATATATCAGTAAACCCTATTAAATAAATTACTCTTAATATGGACATAATTTAATTAAAATAATACATTAAAACACATTGGGAATGGGGAACCTATCACTTAGAGAGGCCTTTCAGTCTTTGTTGACTTTATTCAATCTGGTTTCGTGCGCTTCCAATCGATTTGTATGTAGTTAATTTCCATTCGAATTTGGTCTTGGTTGGTTGTCTATAACCTTCTGTAGGATGATCTTCCATTTCTTCTCAGTCAGTAGTATATTATTAAGTACAGGATCCATTTTTATTTCTCCTTCTATTGCATTCATATGTTGTAGTTTGGTATTAAAAATGAGTAAACTTTCTATCAGTTTTCTTTTATATAGGTTTACAAGGCACTAAATAAAGCAAAGAAATCTTTTTATAAACATACGCAAAGAAACAACCCTGTAACAGAGGGGGAAAAAAGATTTATATCAATATACCTACTGAAGAAACAAATAATTATAAGAAATTACTACCCCAAAATATACACCCTGTAAAAAACATAAATAAACTGAAGACAATACTACAAAGAAAATCTAATAACTCAACTCAAGCTCAACCCATTCCAGGAATATACAAAATAAAATGCAATTCATGCCCAAACTTTTACATTGGAGAAACTATAGATATGAAAAGAAGAATATCTCAACATAACTACGACCTTCAAAAAGGTAACCAAAATTCCGCTCTTGTAAAGCATAGGAACCTAAACAATCATCTTATTGACACAAAAAACTACCAAATCATTCAAAGAAACGGAAACCTATATAAAAGAAAACTGATAGAAAGTTTACTCATTTTTAATACCAAACTACAACATATGAATGCAATAGAAGGAGAAATAAAATGGATCCTGTACTTAATAATATACTGCTGACTGAGAAGAAATGGAAGATCATCCTACAGAAGGTTATAGACAACCAACCAAGACCAAATTCGAATGGAAATTAACTACATACAAATCGATTGGAAGCGCACGAAACCAGATTGAATAAAGTCAACAAAGACTGAAAAGCCTCTCTAAGTGATAGGTTTCCCATTCCCCATGTGTTTTAATGTATTATTTTTTATTTTTAATTAAATTATGTATATATTAAAGTAATTTTAATTTAATAGGGACTGGATATAAACAACAAATCATGCTATATTAATAAAGTCTATATATATATATATATATATAAATATATATATATTATATATATATTCTTTTTAGTCATATATATATATATATATATATATATATATATATATATATATATATATATATATATATATTATATATATATATATATATATATATATATATATATATATATATATATATATATATATTATATATATATATATAAATATATATATATATATATATATATATATATATATATATTATGATATATATATATATATATATGTTATTATATATATATATATATATATATATATATATATATATATATATATATATATATATATATATATATATATATATATATATATATATATATATATATATATATATATATATATATATATATATATATATATATATATATATATATATATATATATATATATATATATATGTTAGTTATATATATATATATATATATATATATATATATATATATATATATATATATATATATATATATATATATATATATATATATATATATATACCCAGGCTAGTTAACATTACAAAAAATATATATATATATATATCCGTTTAAACAACCCCTAGACCGATTTGAGTTCTGAAACTTGGTCTAAATATTTATATTTATATTTTTTAAATCTGGCACTAGTTTCGAGTCATATAATGTAGTAGTTTTTAATGAATTTATCTTTGAAAATTTAGAAGCCGGTAAAAAATGTAGGCCATCTTCGATAGGTTGCAATTTTACAATTTTCGTTGATATTGTTATAACTTCCATAATAATGGGAGTATTTACATAAATTATATATGTTTAGAAGTACAAAACTTTGGAATTCATTTCAAGTTAATTTGCTCTTCCTAAATAACATCGTGAGACAAATGACCTGAGGTCAAAAGTTACTCATTTGAAGAGATTCAAGCTCCCAGTTTACTCTGTGTTAGGCCATTTAGAAACTTGAAATTTTAAACTGTATATATTCCGAATTTCGTTCTGAATTTTTAGTATGTATGTACGTAATTATCATACTAGTAACTATATAATTATTTCACTTAAATTTTCTATTAAACCAGTTATAACAAGCCATTAACATTGGATTAGTTTAAAACTTGGATACTGTAGGATCAAATAAAACTTTATGCTGAAATAACTAATTATTTAGGTTATTTCACATAATTATAATATTTTATATCAGCCTGAAGAAAGCAACATGCATGTAACTAAAAAAACTAGAACCGCTACATGAAAATAAATAACACTTTTGTAATCAGGAGACATTTTTATGGATGAAATTAAAAAAAATAACGCTTTTAAAAAATTTTAAATTCTTAAAAATGTTGCAAAACTGTATGATAATTATCGTTTTTGAGAAGTACGAAGGAAAGCCAGAGTTGCCAAAAGTTGATTTTTTTTTTTTTAAACGATACCCCAGGGTAAATCACAAATATGGAACGAGCCGGGGTTTCTCGGCATACCGGCGGACGACTTGTCCCACCATTGGCTCAACTAACTAAAAAAAAAATTATAAAAAAAATTAACATTTTCTCCAGAGCATGATAAAAAAAAACAATTTTTGGCAACTCTTGCACTCCTTCCTTCTACTGCAGAAACGGAAGCTTACTCAGAGCGTACGCTGCCAAGCCTAAGTTGATACTAATATTTAAGGTGTTATTAATAAATATTAGAATAAAATACATTTTTTTTAAGTTTCGCCCATGAAATTGCTCGCTGAATTCAAAAATGTTATTTATTTTCCTGTAACCAGTTTTAGATACATGCATGTTGCTTTCTGGAGTCTGGTCATATTTTCTAATAATTATTTAATAATTAATACAACTTTTGACAGTTTTTAGTAAATATCTAAGATTTAATTACAGAATTGCAATTAAATCAATTCTAGCGCGAGGTAGTTGAAATTACTACGTCACCAAGGATATAAATAGACCCTCCGTGATTTATTTCGTCATTCTTTATCATACTTATCGCTCGTGAGGACAGTCATGTTAGGTTTCCATTGTTTTGTATTCCCACTGCCTCAGGTTTTCTATATCTTCCAGAAGCTACGAGATTGCTAAGAGCGAAATAAAGTAAATAAAAATTTGCATTACCTTTGTTCTTCAAATAGAGGCTTTCCGGATAGGCTAGTGGTCATTAAAAAGTTATATCAGTCTAGCAGAGGTTCTTTGTATTTTTTTTTAATTAATTTGAAAAGAACCAAAATCAGTGCCTTATTTTTTTATTTTTCCTTGGTGTGTGATTTATTCTTATAGTGATTTTATATGGTTTTTAAGGCCCCAAGTCGAAATAGTTTATGTAGGATTTTTGGTTTGATAATTTTTATTTCAAATTTCCAGCATTAGTTATTCTCCAACTTTTTTTTATATGCTTTTTTATTTGTCCCTTAGTTAGAAAAGATGGTTAGGAATCAGGCCTAATCCTATGCTCGTATTAGACTAAATTTCTGTGAACACAGTTTTTCCAATCGTATTAGAGACTCTCGTGATTAAGAAGGCTATTTGGTCTTTCCAATCCCTTGGTGGGCACTATACATACAGTAATACGCTTGTGAGAACAATCTTTTTGTTAGGTTTGTAAATTGCTTCTGATCATTCCCATGATATTTTATGTCTCTAAATTTTTACTTTTGAGCTTAAAATATCGCGAATATAAGGAAACAATTCTTCAAATGAAGTTTGGAATTGATGTTTCTGTTCTCCTATACTTTCTTAGACCTGGATTAGAGGATGACCACGATAGGTATAAACTGCAGCTGAAGAAGGAAGTATTGCATTTTTCGGTACTAATATAATTATTATGAATCAAATTAATATAATTAGTGTAATGAAATTATAAACATTTATGATACAAAAATGGTATCAAAAAATTATTCGAAGTTTTTTTTTTATTGATTTTTCGTACTTTTTATGCTTACAGTTTGAATAAAAATATAAAATTTAAAGCTACGAAAATCATAACCGACTGATGTAAAATTGTAGGGATGAAGAACCACGAAATTTTTTAACAATATCGATATTAATATCGATATTTTTTATCATTATCATTTTCCGATAATCGATATTTTCTTGTGATTTTAAATTTATTATTCTTTAAATGCAAGGTTGCCAAAAAAATTTTGACGCATAAAAAAATATTATATAATAAAAATATTACAAAAAAGATAATAAAGCGACGATATATATATATATATATATATATATATATATATATATATATATATATATATATATATATATATATATATATATATATATATATATATATATATATATATATATAAAAATATATATATATATATATATATATATATATATATATATATATATATATATATGAAAATTATCTTCGCATGGTTACAGGGTGACAGGGCTAGCACAACGCGGTCCTTTCCTTCTGCTTGTACTACTCTTGGATCAGCGTTGGAATCTTATGAGCCTAAAAGCAGGATCCTCTGGAGAGCTCTGGGAGAATGTGTTTACCTAACTGAAGAAGATGCTAGTTCTACTGAAAGGGCGAAAACCTTACCTGAGAGTGTCTAACTCGAGGACTAGTGTTGGAAACCAGGGAGCCAAGAAATGGTTTTCTAGAGTGTTTTAGGATTGAGAGTTTCGGGCAGGAGGGCGAAGATGCTGGACCAATTGACAGGGCGAAAGCCCTTCCGGGGAGTTGTTATATATATATATATATTGAGAGCAAAAAGCAGATATATATATATATATATATATATATATATATATATATATATATATATATATATATATATATATATGTGTGTATGTAGCGTATATATATATATATAAGAAACATATATATATATATATATATATATATATATATATATATATATATATATATATATATATATATATATATATATATATTGGGAACGTCAAATCTATATAGGTTAGGTTTAAATTTACTGCAAAGCATATTATGTCATTTTAGGTTAGGTTTAAGTTGACTTCGCACGTCGACCCATATAGGTTAGGGTCTATATTTAGGACCTGCTAGCTTCAGGTTGATGAGTCTTTGTTAATTATACACAGAGTAAATGTGTATACTTAACAATTTTTTCTAACCTGAACTAATAGGAACCTAAACCGATCGATGATGCCGTAAACCTTGACCTAACTTAGATGGATCAACGTGTCAGTAAGCCTAAACATTATATATATATATATATATATATATATATATATATATATATATATATATATATATATATATATATATATATATATATATATATATATATATATATATATATATATATATATATATATATATATACCTTTCGTGGCGTTATATTATTTTTTTTTATTTCATTTTTTTGTATCTTACGTAAAAACAATGGATTTGCAAAATTATTTGAAGTTTTTAAAAGTATTTACGTACATTTTTTCAATACAATCGATTCTTTGATAATTCTAAAAAAATTATAATCGATTCCTTGATAATCGTAAAAAATTATTGAGTATCGAAAAAATGATATTGCTATCAATGTATCGATTATCAGAAAACGAAGGAAGTGGAGTCTATCTCATTAGTCGGTTATAATTATCGTAGGGTTATTTTTTTAATTTTTATTTAAGCTATAAACATAAAATGTAGACAAATAAATAAAAGAACACTTCAAATAATTTTTTTATTCCATTTTTTTACCTTAAATGTTTATAGTTTTCATTACAGTAATTATATTAATTTGATTCACAGCGGCTATATTATTACCCATTTTTCTTGCTCCTGTCCCTTTACCTGTCCTATTTTCCTAATGAAAGTCATTGAAATTATTTGCATGCACCATTAGTAATTAAAAGTAATTATAATTAATAAAGTAATTATTAAGTAAGTAATTTAAACAACATAATATTTTTTATTTAAACGTTGTGTGTAGCTGTTTTTCCATATACATCAAGCAAAATATTCTCTCCACTTGTATATTACCCTTAACATAAAAAATTTGGATCTAGTAATTTAACAAATCTTTATTGATACCGTTTCATTCATAGAAATAATCGATATTGACCAATAAAATCTGAACTAAATAACATAACTAAAAAAAATAATCGGTAATTGATTATCCCTATTAGCAAGCTGATAAGTCCAATGACTTTGAAATGACCTTAATAATAATAATAATAATAATAATAATAATAATAATAATAATAATAATAATAATAATAATAATAATAATAATAATAATAATAATAATAATAATAATAATAATAATAAT
>JABUQX010146036.1:15000-17500 GCA_015478945.1 Trachelipus rathkii
GGATTACCGAGTTAGTCTCCTCTGCCCCTATTTTCTACCTGACCGCCTGAACAACCAGAACTACCTTAAATTCCTCCGGCATGGGTTCGGAGTGATCCTTGAGGATGTGCCCGTGTTAAATTTACATCACATGTGGTTTCAGTTAGATGGCATCCCAGCTCACTTTGTCAGAGACACAGGCACCTGGCTTAATTCTAAGTATCATTTGCGATGGATAAGGTCGAGAAGGCACTGTTGCCTGTCCTCCACGTTAGCCGGACCCCACACCGTTGGAATTCTTTGCCTAGGGAGTAATCAAAGGTGTTATATACGCAACACCAGTCAATGACGTTCGGAAACTGCAGTAAAGAATCAAGCAAGCGTGTGAAGACATAACAGCAGATGAATGTCAGTCGGTGACAATGTCCGTTTTTCGGAGGGGCCGTGTATGCACCTGAGCTGGGGGTCCCACTTCGAACACCATTTGCAACCTGTATCCGTTGTATTATAATGTCTTGAGTAAAGATATGCAATAGTATTGTTTATGGGAAATCCTGTACGCATACCGTATTCCCACCCTCTTAGGTTGGATCCATCGGTAATAACTCTATGAAGAAGCGTTACCGAGCAGATGTAATAAATGTTAAAAATCAGGGCATTTAACTTTAGATCAGCAACTTTTATATATAGTAAAGATGACTTTTCATAAAATTTAACCAATAAGCTGTTTTTAACACCTTACTCTAAAGAGATAACTATTAAAAGAGTTATAACAACTTGTGTTGCTGGTTCACCTAGCCTCGACGTACCAAAACGTAATACATTAGCTTTCTGGTGGTGAAGAAGAAGGCTACTAAGCTATCTGTTTTATTTTGATTTCTTAACGTAAAAGGAGTTATTACATGAAACTTTAAAACAACCATCAACTACAACTTGTGAAGTGGAGGAAGAAGAAAAAGAGATAACTCTCAATATTCCTGCCCCTTCATAATTAGTGAACCCAGAAGTCGAACACCCTTTCATGATTCAAGAAGATGTCCACTTTCTCAAGACTCAAGAAGAAGACCACTCTCTCAGGACTCAAGAAGATGTCTACAGACAGCGAAAACCAACAGCCTCCTCCCGAAGATCAGATAGAAGAAACTATCGCTGGGATCAAGGTGAAGCCTCCAGTGTTTTCTGAGACTTCAGTTCCAACCTGGTTCAGAGTTTTAGAGGCACAATTATTTCACCTTGGAAAAATAATCTCGAAGAAGACGAAGTACTTCCACGCTATTTCCCAGCTGCCCTCCGCTGAAGTAAGGAGTCATTACCATCTACGAGAAAAGTAAGACGGAGTTATTCAACGAGTTTATGTCCAAACAAACCTACAGTGGCAAGCCTTCCCTTCATCTACGAGAAATGCTTCGTTATGGTACCAAATTAAAGATTGGAGAAGACATCATTCGAATGCAGTTCTTGAAGAGACTCAAAATCAACATTCAACCAGCTATGGCTTCACAGGCTAGCTTTACCCTTGAAAAACTTGGTGAACTAGCAAATAATCTAGTTCTTTTGGTATCGTCCGCTACTGTCATTGGAGTATCTACAGCAACAACTTCACAAGCAACTACAGCAGTAGCAGCAGCGGCAACAGGAACACCTGCGGGACTGCTTCCTTATAGCTAAAATCAAAGGCCCCACGTCTGCCGTACCCATATTTACTTCGCCATAATCAGCTCGCAACTTACTATCAATGTCACAGTATTTGGCGCAGATACTCTCTTTCTCTTGGACACCGGCGCTTCAGTTTCAAGCCTACCTTCTTCAATGGTAACCAACATGTCCCTATTTTCAACTAATGTCAATTGTTCCGCAGCCAATGGCTCGCCTATCAAATGTCACGGTGAAATAGCGACATATATAACGAAAAGAATTTAATTGGACTTTTATGGTACCTGATATCGCATTGCCAGTATTGGGTATGGCTTTTTACACCATTACCACTTAATTATCGATTGTGGCAAGAAAACTATACAAGACACAAATACGTATATTCTGGCACCTCTTCTAGTCTCTTCTGATAAAGTTCCTTCATTACAAATCAACGCTAACATTGAAGACTCCAATATCTCATCTTTGCTTCAGGAGTTTCCATTGTTAACTTCATCTATTGACTTGACGAACATCAAGTTTAATCCAAAAGGACCTGTTCACTACATAGAGACTGGTGATTCTCCTCCAGTGTTTGCAAAACCTCGCCGTCTTCCTGAAGATAAACTCAAAGCAGCAAAAGCTGAATTCGACACTCTCTTGAAAAATGGAATCATTAGACCTTCCAAGTCTTCTTGGGCTTCTCAGCTCCATCTGGTGCCAAAGAAAACCCCAGGAACTTGGAGGCCTTGTGGTGATTACAGATCTTTGAATGCCATTACTAAAAGAGATGGGTATCCACTTCCTCACATTCAAAGTCTCTCACAACGCCTACATGGATCAACAATCTTCAGCAAAATAGACCTTCAGAGGGCATATCACCAAATTC
>JABUQX010146037.1:2500-7500 GCA_015478945.1 Trachelipus rathkii
TATAGTACATTAAGCCTGTCTTCGTTCAATGTGTTTCTTACCAAGTTTTGACTCTTCGCAGAGTGCTGAAAGACCTTTAAATGATACTTGTTGAACACAGTAGCACCAGTGCAATTAAAAGACAGGTTTTTGATTTGAGGAAAAAAGGGGTCGGCTTCTTTAATGACTTTCAGAGTGTTCCAAGTCTTTCAACTTTTGTTTATCCATTTTTTTATCCAGCCACAAGGTATACCATGTCAGTTTTGGTATGAATTTTGTTGATATCAAGACCATAAAACTCTGAAAAGCATTTTACTTTCTCACTCAAACTGCTTACGGGAGCACCTAACATAAGAAACGGAAGCAAATGAAAAAAAAATGAAACCTGGCACGTTGTTTTCTGAAAATCTAGTTCTAAAGAGGATGAAAGTGAGTCCAGATAAAGCACAAGTACAGAACTCTTCCAATATTCAGCAGAAGTTTTAGCAGGATGATTTTCTTTATGTTCTTGGGATTGCACTTTTCTAGGTGGTGCAAGTTCTACTAAGAACTCAGCAGTATTAACATTGGCGCATAAGAGCAGATCAGAAATTATTTGATCGGCAGTTTTGTAGTGGTCTTTGACAACTTTCAAAATCCATTGCACATGATCAGAGCACTGCATAACGTCAATATTTTTTGTTTGAAAATAATGTTAGCCACTGGTTCAACTAAAGCAAAATATTTGGCTATTACGGAAGAGGTAATAATGAAATTGGGTCTTGTTGCCGAACAGTATTAGAAAAGTTGTTTTTTTTGTTTGATTGTTGCCTTCCTTTGACAATTTCTAACCCTTCAACAATTTTTATCATATTTGTATGGAAAATAGGAATACTATGGCATTTTTGAATCCAACGGGTTTTAAAAAATTTAGGCAAGTTGGGAATGTTTCTTCTTAGGGTGGAGTCTCTGAAAAAGTTTATGTCCTTTATTGGGGCAATAGTATTTCGAATTTTCGGAATAATGTTTAGGTCATTAATGACCAAATTAAGCCGATGGCTTAGACAGTGAAAATATAATTCTTTTTCATATTTTTCCCCAGTTTCTTTTGAACTCCATGCTCTTTCTCTGCCATTGCTACGCAGACGTTGTACACCTGACCAACCCATAGACACGGATCCAAACCTTTTCCTAAAAACAAATCAATCGTTTTGGCATTGGTTTTTACCATCTATCCCTTCAAGAACTTTTCAAACTCCAGAAATTCTTCTCAAACAGTCCTTTTTTCAAGATCGAAAAACCTTAATCCTATGAAAATAATTGTTCATTGCCTAAATTTGCAGTTTCATCGGCCAATGTGGAGTAGACACCAAATTTTTTTGTATCCACGATAATCAGGTTTTTATATGATAATTCCACACAAATTGATAAGTTCATTTTGAATCATCGGAAACGTCCAGACGGCATTCTTCTGTCCTTGAATATGCTCTTTCAATTCCACATCACCACTTTCTATTCGAAGTTTAATCAGGCCTTCAAAAATTCCCTCATGCAGGCCAATACCTCTAAAAGGTAAGTTATGGGTTCCGGAGAAAATTATAGTCTTCAAAATTGCTGTAATATTTCTTTTAATTTCTGCAATTGTTTTTTGATGTGCTGTCTGCAGCTGAATATCAACGGGTACGCCTTCCGTGATTGATTTAGCAGCTTTGGCAGCCGCCAAATGTTATCGACATACTGAGAGTTCTATAGCGGAGAATACTGTCAGAAGAAGCTAGCTGTATGAAAGCACATAACTAGTTGACTTCAAGCCAATATGAAAACGAAAACAAAACACATTAAAACTCGTTAGAAAAATTGTAAGTTTATAATACGTTAGTAATTAGTAATTATTACTTCATTATCTATCGATTGATGCATCTTTTTCAGTTTTCTACTAATAAACCCTTAAAAACGTCTTCTAGCAAACATATAAGGTTCATTTTTTTTATTTCGCCAGGATTAGGGGCCCTCACTGTCTACACCCATATATATATATATATATATATATATATATATATATATATATATATATATATATATATATATATATATATATATATATATATATATATATATATATAAGTAAAAAAATAAATATATATATATATATATATATATATATGATATCTCGAAAACTAAGATAGGTACAAGAAAACTGATAACATATATGAAATCAGCGTATGAAATTTGTATGGAAAATGAAAAAAAAAATTTTTACTTTTTTATTTATTTTTATATCTCCAAAACTACGTTAGGTACAAGAAAACTAATAACATATTTAGAATCAGCGTATGAAATATGTATGAAAAGATTTTTTAAACTAAAGAATACCCAAGGGTATACCGCACCGATGGCAGGAGTCGGGGTCTCTCGGCCTTCCGGGGAACTACGGGGTAGGACTAATTCCCCCCCTCCGGGGAGGGTCTCCGGAACACCCGCTCTTTGGTATTTGGGTGTCGCGGGGGTTCCTCCGCCCCTCCCCTACGGGGTATGGAAAACGTCCCCCCCTCTGTCCCACCGTCGGCTCGAGCCCCCTAAAAAAAATTTATACGCTGATTCCATATGTGTTTTTAGTTTTCTTCTACCTATCGTAGTTTTGGATATATAAAAAAATAAAAATTAAAATTTTTGTTTATTTTAATACAAATTCATACGCTGATTCATATATGTTATCAGTTTTCTTATACCTATCTTAGTTTTCGAGATATCATGCAGAAACAACACTACGAGCTAATATATATATATATATATATATATATATATATATATATATATATATATATATATATATATATATATATATATATATATATATATATATATATATATATATATATATATATATATATATATATATTTACCTATATATATATATTTTCTATATATATATATATATATATATATATATATATATATATATATATATATATATATATATATATATATATATATATATATATATATATATATATATATATATATATTTATATATACGTATATAAAAATATGTATATATATAATATATATATATATATATATATATATACATATATATATATATATACACATATATATATCTATATATATATATATATATATATAATATATATATATATATATATATATATATATATATATATATATATATATACAGTGGCGGCTCGTCTATATGGGCTCTAGGGCTGCAGCCCCTCCAAATTAAAAATGGCAGGCGATGTTGATGGAAATGAAATTTTGCCAAGAGAGTGATTTTAATTTTCTTTTTAACAATTTAATACATAAAAAAGTATTAATCAATTCTGAAAATAGAAAGAAATGCTTTTTGCAACTGGAAATTATGCGTACGATATTTATTTTCCATATATTAAATTATTATTTTTATGGGCTCTAATTTAGCAGCCCATAAAATAAGCCAAATTTATTAAAATATTAAAAAAAAGACAGATGTGGCAACTGACAAAAAACAGAATACCGAGTTCCTGTAGTAGATTTTAAAAAGTTGCCAGTTTGTCTTTCTGAATTTTTTTGGCAACTTGGAATTTAGTGTCATTTAAAATTTTATTTCATATTTCAGTAGGTTGCTAGTTCTGTCCTTCTGCATAAAAATGCCCAAAAATGTAAATGCATAAAAATTAGTTTATTCCTAGGCTATGGAGAGATCGGTTCTGTTTTTTTTTTTTTTTTTGTTGTTGATAGCAGATATGCTAAAAAGATGCTAAATAATTGCGTTTTGTAGCGTTTTAAGCGTCCACAAGAACATAAAATAATTAAAATATTAAATAATTTAAAAATAATTAATAATTTAGCTAAATAAAATGGTCAACGAGAGATTGAATGCAATAACGATGCTTTAAATTAGGGACCGACCGGGGCCCCGGCCAACCCCGGCCAACCCCGGCCAACCCCGGCCATTTTTAGCGACCCCGGCCCCGGCCAAAAATCAGGAAAAATCGGGGTTTTCTACCGGGGTTAACTGTAAATTTACACTAAATAATAGAGGTTAAATCAAACAAAATAAAAAAAATATTTTAATTCCATTACTCCTTTGTTATAAATTGATGCAAAATATATAAACATACCTAAATATAATCAATTTTTTTTTGGTATTTACTATGATTTCAAATTAAAATTGAGGCCAAATTATAATTTTTCCGAGTTTTTAACATGAAAATATTCGAAATTTGATATATCAAACGAATTCGGAAAAGGAAATAAATATAATTGTTAAAATATTAATGTATTTATTTATTTAAAGTAAATATCTTCAAGAAAATCAAATATTTTCCGAAATCTCTTTTCAAAATTATTTATTTAATTGAATTAATATATATATATATATATATATATATATATATATATATATATATATATATATATATATATATATATATATATATATATATATATATATATATATATATATATATATATATATATATATATATATAGGATAGTCACCCTAGGCACGTAAAATAATACTTTAATAAAACATCACAGATAAAATTATGAAATATAAACAAAACAAAGTAACCATTAGCTTTCGCCTAAGACAATCAAAGGCCTCTGTCCAATGGAATGACAAGAATATACAAAAAAAAAAAAAAAGTTAAATGAAAAATATTGTTTAATTTAGTTGGCCGTCCCTCCTCTTCACATCCTTAAGGCATCCTGAATTTAGGAGTATAGAATTTTGAATAATGTCAAGGCTCACTTCGCCCGGTATTTTAATAAAATTATCAGTATTGTATATATATGACGATTCAATTATTTTCCTCTTCATAACTTGATTGATGTATTTCAATGGAGAAACGGAATTTATATTGATTTTATGGTCGTGCAGAGTTCGATGGACTGTTAAAGCTGAATTAGGAGAGTCTTTGATAAGATCATGTTTATGTTGTTTAACTCGTCTGGGTAGATCATTAGTCTCGCCGATGTAAACAGATGGACAGTCATAGCAGGGAATTTTATAAATGCATTGCGTTTGATAAGTATTAATT
>JABUQX010146037.1:12500-15000 GCA_015478945.1 Trachelipus rathkii
TGCCATTTTTTTACCTCGTCAATTGCTTCCTTTGAAGTTATTTTCTTTGAAACTTCATTTTTCCATCCTCTTTTGCAAGATACCCGATACCCCATCCTTTAAAATTGGTAAAGGAGAGAGTCTTTTAATGGTCTTCCTCGGAGTAACCATGGTGTTATTCCTTAGTGTTTGATTATTTTGTAATGATTTTGGTGTATGGGAAATGGTGTTTACAGATGTTCCTCATGTGAATTAGTGATGGACCGGATGTCAAAATTTGAATGTTTGCGGATGCGGATGCGGATCTTAAAGAAGATGAGGATGCGGATGCGGATCTTAAAGTAGATGAGGATGCGGATGCGGATGTTTACTCTTTGAAGTTTGAATTAAAATTTGTATATATATATATATATATATATATATATATATATATATATATATATATATATATATATATTTCTCTCTCTCTCTCTATATATATATATATATATATATATATATATATATATATATATATATATATATATATATTTTACAGCTGTCACCACCACTCACGGGCAGAGCCCTATTCAGGGAGGGGGTGTTGCACGCCAAAATTTCATCCACTAGCGCAAATTACGCAGATGAGCACAGACGCAGGCTTTAAAGTGAGGGAGATTAAATTCAGCAGGAAACACAGAAGATGGAAGAGAATTCCACAAAACAGAGGTGGCAGGAAAGAAGGAAGCCGCAGCGAATTAGCCTGGAGTAACCAATATCTACACAAAACTCGTGCACAGACACAGCACCCCTTGTGCTACGAGGGCGTCGTAAAGGTGGTGGTACGCGAGTGGTAAGTTCCCTCAAACACTGTCGCTGGTACCTGAAAAAGAGATGAAGTACCAACAGCACCCCGCAAGGGCCAGAGGGTCAGTGAACTGGAAAGTACAGCAACAGTTTTGGCCCTTTGACCCTATCCAAAAGCCGGGTGAAACCAGAGCTACCCCAGATATGAGAACAGTACTCCATACAAGGGCGGATGAGACCCTTGAATAGCTGGAGTAACTGAGAAGAGGAAAAAAAAAGTCTCGCAGTCTAAACAGAACTCCCAGTTTCTATGAGCGCCCAAGCAACCGTTGTGATGTGAGGTTTCCAGACATTTTTTTGTTTATGTTAAGGCGAAGGATGTTTATATTGTCAACAGGAGAGACGAGAGAACCGTCGAAAGATATAGGAAAGTTAGAAAGGGTTTTTAGAGAGGAAGTTGTAGTTGGGTTTTTAAAGAATTGAATTTCACAAGGTTGAGACGACCCCAATCGGAAATTCTATCCAGATCAGCGAGAATAGAATCGGAAAGGTTAAGACGAGAGGCAATTCTAGAAGTAAAAGAAGGAGTAGAATTGAAATGAAAAGAAAAAATGAAGGGTCGAATCATCACCATCTAAGTGGATACAAAATTAAATTTGCACCTCAGGGCATTAGGTGAAAAGTAAGAATAAAGTAGGAGAAAGACTGAACCCTGAGGAACACCACTATTGGCGAAAAAGAAGAAGTCGCTCCATCAACCACAGCCGATATTGAGCGACTTGAAAGAAAGCTAGACAAAATTAAGCAAAGAGAAGGAGGAAACCCAAAGAATGGGAGCTTGGAGAGCAGTGACGCGTGCCATACCCGGTCAAATGCTTTGGATATGTCAAGCGCCACCACGCAAGTCTCCCCTTAGTTCCTAAGAGCGGAAAACCATAAATCGGTTAAATAGGAAAGCATATCGCCAGTAGACCTTGAACGCCGAAAGCCGTAATGGCGATCGGAAAGAAGAGAATGAGATTCCAGATGGTCTAGGAAGTGAGAGTTGAGAAGGGTTTCAAAAGATCTTAGATAAGAATACAAGTGAGAGCTAGCTATAGGGCGATAGTTAGAAGGATCAGAATGGCTTCCTTTTTTTCGGAAAGGTTGGACATGTGCGTGCTTCCAACACTGAGGGAAAGTGCTAGTATTGAGACATAGAGAATATAGTTGAACGAGGGGCAGGGTAAGCACATTCCCTCAAAACTCGGGGAGGAATGCCATCCGAGCCACCCGCCTTCCTAACGTTCATAGATCTCAGGAGTCCATGCACCCGATCAAGTGTAATCTCAGTCAAAGACATAGGACACCTGAGAAGAGAAGGAAGAGGAAGAGGAATGCCAGAATCGTCCAGGGTTGAGTTAGAGGAAAATAGGAGGCCGAAGAGATTGGCCTTTTCAGTTGGAGAGTTAGCAACAGAGCCATCAGATCGAATAAGAGGAGGAAGGATGATTTACAGAAGTTGTTAGAATGGTTTTTGGCAGGAGGCAGGAAGAGATTTGTCAGTAGGAGAACCAAGGAGGTTAGCGCACTTTCGTTTGATGAAGCCCGCTTTGCTCGTCGAAGAGTATCCCTGCAACGATTTACATATATATATATATATATATATATATATATATATATATATATATATATATAAATAAATATATAATATATATATATAAAAAATATATATATATATATATATATATATATA
>JABUQX010146037.1:22500-34885 GCA_015478945.1 Trachelipus rathkii
ATACTACAAATTCTGCAGTAAGAGTAAATACAAATTTAAAAACAAATTACATCAAGAAATGTTATGTTTTCATATTATCTAAAACATACCATTCTTTATGTAATAAATTTAAATTTGTAGTTAGTCTTAATACAGGAATAGTAAACGCAAAAATATTTGTACAATTTATTATTTTTACTTGTAAAGTTAGAATGTACAAAATAAATATACTTTCAACATTGTATATTGGTAAATTGGAAGTGTAATTAAGCGTAAAACATTTCTATCAACTGTAGCATAACACACTTTTTAAAGTAATAAATAATGAATAATTACCACTATTGAAGCAACGTCTAAGAGCATAAGAATTTCTATCGTACAGTAGCATTTGCTAATGATTTAAAAGATGGCTGTTTGGATGCTGATAATGCATATAAAATTGAGAAACTTATTTCTTCCCTTGATACATATGTAGAAGCCAAACAAATCGCATTAGGTAGCAGGACAGAGTACAAAAGATTTGGGGGTGTTACAAGAGCTGTTGAAATTAATGATACTATGCAGTATTTTAGGTTAACAGATATTTTAAGAAATATATTTAACTCGAATGATGTAATTGAGAAAGTAGAAAAATACAAACTAATTAGGAATGATTTTTGTCGGGATGTCCAGGATGCTAATTATTGCAAAAGCTTTGGAGAAACTAATGACGTTATTTTGTTGTCAATTTATTATGATGACATTGAGATTTGCAATCCTATTGGTTCCCATGCTGGCATTCATAAATTGGCAATGATTTACTTCAATATTTTGGATTTTCCACCGGAGTGTAGATCAACTTTGAATTCAATATTTGTTTGTATAATCTGTAACACCATCGATTTAGATAAATATGGATTTAACACAATTTTAGAGCATCTTGTTTTAGAACTTACAGAGCTATTTCATGTAGGTATTCAGGTGCAAAATAGAAACTTAAAATTCAGAGTTTGGCAGTTCCTTGGAGATAATTTGGGCCTTAATAAGATTCTGGGGTATAATGAATCTTTCAATTCCATATATTTTTGTAGACATTGTACAAGCAATTTTATCATTAGCTAGGAAAAAAGCTGAGTACGACGCTGTAGTAACAACTGCGGAAAATGGCGTTTTCACCATGGGTATAAAAACTGTAAGCATTCTTAATCAGTTGCCATACTTTCATGTAACCGATAACATCGCATTGGATTGGATGCATGACTTCTTAGAGGGCGTTGTTCCTAGAGAAATGATTTTGATACTAAAAGAGTTTATTGTCGGTCGCAAGTTGCTTTCGGTAGAGATATTAAATAATCGTATTCACAGCTTCATTTATTCTGCTTCAGAAATTAGTAGTAAGCCTTCTATGAACGTCTAACTGAATTAAGTGATCTTCAGATATAACGGGCATTATAATGTCAAGAATGTCCAACAGAAAAAGATATAATACCCAGTATTTGTCATTCTCAGGAATGAAGTCCCCAATTAAGAGTGGAAGATTTCAAGCCAAGCATCTCATCTGAGACGCACTTTGCCCCAATGTAAATTTACCAGATTGAACTTGATTTAGCTTTATAAAATATATAAAATAAAGTATGTACTTGTAATCTTTTGTTGCAAATTATATATATATATATATATATATATATATATATATATATATATATATATATATATATATATATATATATATATAAAAATATATATTTTTTTTTTTTTTTTTAAATATATATATATATATATATATATATATATATATATATATATATATATATATATATATATATATATATATATATATATATATATATATATATATATATATATAAGTTATAAAAAAACAGAATTTTTTTTTAAAAATTGCAAATTATAGAAATTATAAAATATGAAAAAAATTATTTGTAATACCTAAGAGCATAATAAAATCATAGAACTAAAAATTAGACAAAAATTCGCGAACAACTCCAGTGTTCGAGCTTTCAATTTTATAAAAATAATACTCCATAAATAAATAGGTATTTTTGCAGTACACCGGATACTTTAAATCAAGTACAAAATATAATTTAAATAGTGTGTCAACAGCTTTGATTAGCGAGGAGCAACTGATGACTTTATCGCAGCATATAATCTTGACGATTGACGGTTTCAATCTGTTTTCACCGGAGATGCTAACTATGAAAGGTTGACGTCTTTCTTTTTCTTTGTTATTTGAAATAACTTCCTGTAAGTTTGATCCTTCCTGCAAAGGGAATGACCATTATTATAAAAACAGTATAAAATTCAATAATGAAGATACATTATCCGCCTAGCTAAATCCAATTTCCTTCATAGACAAGGATATACACTAATCAACAAATCAAACATATATTTACAGTGTATCAGTTCATTGAAAAAAAATGGTAAGAGGAATAAAAGACTATTTCATTTATGAATCTGGAGAAAGCATATGACAAGGTTTATCGAGTGGCATTATTGCAGGTAATAGAAACGTATGGCGTGATTGTTAAGTGAGAGTAGAAGAAAGGTGAATGAGGAGTTTGGTAGGAGAATGTATGTGAATATGCAAGGGAATAAGTTGTTTTGGAAGGAAGTGCAAAAGACCAAGAGAGAGAGAGTACAGGAGGTTTTCAGAGAATAAAGAATAGGAATAGTAGTTAAATATTCAAACTCAGACACTTGTTCCAGCTGCTCACCATCTAACTTATCTT
Source organism: Trachelipus rathkii (assembly GCA_015478945.1). Classification (NCBI taxonomy): domain Eukaryota; kingdom Metazoa; phylum Arthropoda; class Malacostraca; order Isopoda; family Trachelipodidae; genus Trachelipus; species Trachelipus rathkii. Next base: position 25,206 of record JABUQX010146037.1, read on the forward strand.
CACACCGAGGACTGTCTTCACTCACAACCATACTCTTATCTATGTTTTACTTTCAAACCCCTCATTTACAGACCCTGCCAAATCTCTCTACCAATCCTCTCAAACTCTTCAGATTCACCACAAAACCAAATCATCCACATATAATAGGTAGGGGCACCCTTCACTCACCTCCATTCTCCATAATTAACACCATTTCCTGCCACCCCCATCTCTAATTCTTTCATAACCCCATCCATATACAAGTTGAATAACCAAGGGGACATAACACATCCCTGCCTCACTCCGCTATTATTAAACCAATCACTTTTGACACCATTTATTCTTACACACGCTTCACCATCGTCATACATACTTTTGATTTCATTCAGAAGCCTACCACCAGTACCACATATCATTAACACCTGCCATACGCCCATAGGGCTTCCTTATTAATTCTATCATACGCCCGTTGCAAATCTATAAAACCTAAATACAATTAATACTTCTTTCTCATTTCCTCAATCATTTGTTTCAATGTAAAGATTTGATCCACACATCCTCTACCACTCCTAAACGCACCTTGTTCTTCACCAATCAGTCCTTCAGTCACTCGACGCACTCTTTCGACACTTATACCAGCATATATCTTCCCTACAACACTCAGTAAACTAATTCCCCCCATAATTCCTACAGTTCCCCTAATCTCCCTTACCCTTATACAAGGGTACTATTATTGCTTTCCTCCAATCCCTCAGAACTATACCCTCCATAGTCACTCGACGCACTCTTTCTACTAAAATACCAGCATATATCTTCCCTACAACAGTGACCCAATTCCCCAAAATTCTAAAGTTTTAAATGTCCCTTACCATATATAGGGTACTATTAAATAACTCTCATCCTATCCTCGAACTATACCTCCATAGCTTTATTACACAACTTCCAAATCAAATCAATCACCATCTCGAATCCGTTCTTGATCATTTCACCAGTAATTTCATTTATACCTGCAGATTTACCATTCTTAAACTTTCTCACTCTACCTATTACCTCCTCCTTGCTAATGACCTCATCCCAAAATACCTATTCCTTCTTGCACCATCAAACCCACACACATTCACTGTTATATATATATATATATATATATATATATATATAACTATATATATATATATATATATATATATATATATATATATATATATATATATATAATATATATATATATACATATTATTCTCTTTATATATATATATATATATATATTAAAGTTCAATGTGTTCAGATGGACAATCTTAGGGGTGTGCTAGGTGTGAGAAGAATTGATAAAGTGAGGAATGAACTTATTAGAGAGTGGTGTGGTGTGAAGAAAGGGGTAAACGAGAGAATAAATGAAAGTATGTTGAGATGGTTTGGTCATGTGGAAAGGATGAATGATAGTCGGTTAGTTAAGCGGATGTATAGTGGCGAGTGTGTTGGGAACCGACCGGCTGGGAGACCGAAGAAAAAGTGGATTGAGTCAGTAAACGAATGTTTGAAGGAGAGAAATGTGAGTTTGGCAGAGGCGAGAAGAAAGGTGCATGATAGAAGAGAATGGCGGGGTGTTGTAAGGGGGTATGGTTGTGGCCCACCTGGGCGAGGGGATGAACCCTACACTTGACGATTTACCATAGTTAGGATACGTCGCGGTCCCGTGAAGCTCTAGGGTGGATTTTCTGATTGCGACGAGTTCTTACTAATTAATGGTACAGAGGGGGCGGTAAGGCTGGGCTTTCTTTTCGACTTTTGTCATATTCTCCTACTGATTTTCTTTTCTGATGCATGTAACGCACCTTACTCCCAATCTTGGAAAAAAAAGATAGATAAAAAATATATATATATATATATATATATATATATATATATATATATATATATATATATATATATATATATATATATATATATATATATATATATATATATTTATCAAGGTAAGATGGTTTTCTTCAATAAATTGAGATTTTGTCATTTCTGATGATGGACGAATTGAAACTTTTTTACTTCCTTTTCTGATGACTACGTTTCCTTGTGGCAAAACTAAAGGCAACAGCAAAAGGGCAGCACTTTCTGACGTTTCTGAAAGTGATATTCGTTTGCTTTAATTTTTTCCTATTAAGCAGATGAAAATGATTTGTGAAGTTTTTATTACAAGATGCATTAGCTTTGGAATGTATGTTTTATAGAGGTTGTCAGCGATTATTATACATGGGTTTGTTGGCACACAAGTAATTCAATTTACATGAAGTTTTCATAGGATCATACCTGGGTCACTTTCAGAAATTAATTGCTTCAGCTTTGCAAACTCTTCAATAGCAGCAGCACGTTTAAGGTCAGGGAGTTTGGTGAAGAGTTCTTTTGCAAATTTGTCTAAACCGACATCTAATCCGTCATGTATTGCAGTGGGTATTAGGGCCCTAAAATCCTCATTAATCTGAAATGTAAAAAAGGATTAAAAGTTATTACTCAAAGCTTTGATAAATAATCATTATCACAATCAATAAAATATTTGCAACATGCAGACATTGTCAGATCAGGAAAGCATCACTTTTCAAAGTAAACAAAGCAACTACCGTAATGAGATAAGTTCCTAATTGGTGATACTGTCAGTCAAGAATAAATGGTCAATTAACATATGAGCCTAAAGTCCAATGTTCGTATATTTAGTAGTGTAAAGCAATTGCCTTAGACCACTGGAAATGGTTCCCACATTTCCATGTGGATTGGGCCAATTGCTTTATTGTACGTGTCTTAAAGGAACTTACCCACTCAGACTTAAGTAAACAGGGCCATTGTTCAAGGACCTGAGTAGTATGCAAATCCTTTATATCATTTCGTCGATGACCAAAGGACAAATGCCATTTCTCTTGAACTAAATCAGCAGGAGATTCATTTTCCTGTAACCATAATTTCCAATTCTGAGAATGTTCCCCTTCAGAATCTGCATTCAATGTTTCCTGAAAAAAGAAATGCACATATTATTAACATTTCATTGGGCAGTGATGGTAAGTGCGGCAGTAACCCTTATATGAAGTAAATAATACATTACTTACTGGTAGTTCAGCCCTTTTCAAAATCTTTTTGTCATGTGGTGATAATTTCTTCCGCCAATTTTTAAGTCTTTGATCCAATAGACCAGAAGAAGGTGAACATTTAGAAGCAGGCAAATACCACAGTTGCTATGAGAAAAGAAATTGCTTTAAAAAAAAAAAAAACAAAAATATATATATATATATATATATATATATATATATATATATATATATATATATATATATATAAATATATAAAAAAAAAAAAAATATATATATATATATATATATATATATATATATATATATATATATGCTCCCTCTTGTATCCCCAGACTGGGTGAGGTGCTAGCAACCTCTAGGAAGGCAAAGGAAAGTAAAAGAAGAAGGTGACATAAGTCGAAAAGAAAGCCCCCCCCCTCCCGATACCATCCCCTCCTACCCTTAAGTGGGAAACTGTCACGGCAGAAATCCGCCCTGAAGCTTCATATATCGTGACAATCACCCACTGTGGTAATTCGTCAAAAGCCTGGTTTATCCATTGGGCCAAGCCCACAGCCACGCTCCCTCGAAAAACCACGTCATTCACTCCTACCATGCACCATTCTTCTCGCTTGCTCCACATCAACATTCCTATCACTCAGACATTCTTTTACGGCCTCACCACTTCTTCTTTGGCCTTCCAGCCGGTCCGTTTCCAACACACTCACCTCTATATATCCACTTAACCAATTGACTTCCATCCATCCTCTCCACATGACTATACCATCTCAATACACTCTTATTTATACTATCATTGACACCTTTTTTTTACACCACAAACCTCTCTAATATGTTCATTCCTCATCTTATCAATCTTTCTCACACCTAAGACTATCCATCTGCATAGCCTGCAACTTAGATCTACACTTACTATTCCACACAGTAACTTCCCTACCATATATATATATACCGTATATATATATATATATATATATATATATATATATATATATATATATATATATATATATATATATATATATATATATTATATATATATATATATATATATATATATTTAAGGATGAAAAGTAGCACCAAGGCTCTAGACAACATCGGAAAATCTTTATTGAAATAGGTTAAAACAACGTTTCGGAAAGCTTGTCAGTTTCCATCATCAGGCTGGGAATAACAAGAAAAAATATATTTTTGAACTAGTGGACTACAATATGAAAAGTTATACATAAATTAAATGTTTGGAATAAACAAAAAAATTTTTTCAGTAAAATAAAATGTCTACAGTTATCATTTATCCTATTTAAACAATCATTGATTTCTTTATTAACAAGCGGAGCCGGAAACTCAAATCTTCAGAATAAACTTAGGCACAAAAATTCGATAACAATAATAAATAGATAATTAAATAATAAATGAAATTTATACTAAATGGGTAACTCAAAAAAAAAAAAATATATAATAATAATAATAAATAAAAACACATGAAAGCATTTGAAAACAAAATAATGAAACTTACTAGAAATATAACACTCAAGGATCAAAACAATAAAGTCATCGGCAAAAACTTCATTAATACAGACTGGTCAGAGTAGTAACAACTTAACGGGTCCGCCATCACAGTTTAAAGAGGGTTTAATTTCTGCGATGTGGAGAGATTCTAGAATGTGTAAGTTGGTTATTGAAGTCGTCGTTTGAGACAATATAGAAAAATTAGTGAAATTAAAAGGATGATCGAGTGTGTGTGCATGATCACGTATGGATGAATGAGAAGGGCTATTGAGTAATAAATTTAACATCCACTTACACACTTATGCACAATGAATTTCGTTTTTTATTGAACTTTTTTGGATCTAATCTTTTTCCCCATTCTCTAGTTTATAAATACATTAATAAGTTTCTGGATTCTAGGTTTAACCCTCCCTCTCTTACAGCCTCAGTTCCTAAATTAAAACTATATCTTTCTTTGCCTTTCTATGAACACATTCACATTAAACTTTCTAAAGACCTTTCTCATTTTCTTTTTAATACTTTCCCTCAACTTGATACCAAATTAATTTTCAATTCTTCACATAAAATAGCATCTTTCTGTAACCACAAGGAAAAGACCCCTGCTGCTCTCCAAGCCTCTGTCATTTATAAATTTAGCTGTGGTGGCTGCGATGCCTCCTATGTTGGTAGCACTCAGCGCCAACTCGCTGTCAGAGTGGATGAGCATAGAGGTATTTCCACACGTACAAATTTATTACTCAATAGCCCTTCTCATTCATCCATACGTGATCATGCACACACACTCGATCATCCTTTTAATTTCACTAATTTTTCTATATTGTCTCAAACGACGACTTCAATAACCAACTTACACATTCTAGAATCTCTCCACATCGCAGAAATTAAACCCTCTTTAAACTGTGATGGCGGACCTGTTAAGTTGTTACTACTCTGACCAGTCTGTATTAATGAAGTTTTTGCCGATGACTTTATTGTTTTGATCCTTGAGTGTTATATTTCTAGTAAGTTTCATTATTTTGTTTTCAAGTGTTTTCATGTGTTTTTATTTATTATTATTATTATATTTTTTTTGAGTTACCCATTTAGTATAAATTTCATTTATTATTTAATTATCTATTTATTATTGTTATCGAATTTTTGTGCCTAAGTTTATTCTGAAGATTTGAGTTTCCGGCTCCGCTTGTTAATAAAGAAATCAATGATTGTTTAAATAGGATAAATGATAACTGTAGACATTTTATTTTACTGAAAAAAAATTTCTTTTTGTTTATTCCAAACATTTAATTTATGTATAACTTTTCATATTGTAGTCCACTAGTTCAAAAATATATATATTTTTTCTTGTTATTCCCAGCCTGATGATGGAAACTGACAAGCTTTCCGAAACGTTGTTTTAACCTATTTCAATAAAGATTTTCCAATGTTGTCTAGAGCCTTGGTGCTACTTTTCATCCTTAAATATATATATATATATATATATATATATATATATATATATATATATATATATATATATATATATATATATATATATATATATATATATATATATATATATATATATATATATATATATACCGGTAGCCTCCTAAATATATACCTATCTTCTATTAACAATATTAAAATACATAAATATAATTACATATGGTCTTAAATCAAGATAAGTGTCAGCTATCTTCTTTGCTGCTGCTAGCATAACCTCCTTTTTCATGTAGTGTCCAAATAATTCAATCAATTTCTCTACAAAATGTCTGGCTAAACAATTCTTCTGCAGGCGATCTAGACCCTTTTTTTCTTCTAACAGATGATAAATGCTTGGTTCTTTGAGATCTATTAACTTTGCAACATCAAAGCTTCTAAGTTTCTCATAGTCTGATATTGGCAGCGTATCATCAGAAGAGGAAGATGAACATGATGGACTGGAAGGTGAAAGATGTTTACACTCACAATTTAGCTCATTTGATAGACGTTTCTCAGCATTTACAGAAACAGATATATTACTTTTCTGTTGAGAAATTAGAGATCTTAATTTTGCAAGGTGCCCAATTATTGGTACTAAATCTTTTAATTCAGCTGGTTCCAACTGCATCAAACTTTCTTCATCAATGCATTGCTCTTTAAAAAAAAAAAGTAATGAGGTATACGGTACCATAAAGTAACTACAATTTTACTAATAATCTTCATACAATCTTAATACATATCTATATATATATATATATATATATATACATACTATACATATATACTTATATATATATATATATATATATATATATATATATATATATATATATTTGCTATATATGCTACTGCTCTCTTCTATATAAATGTAAAATGGGGGAAAATGGGTAATTTTTGAAGATTTTTTTTTTGTTTGCTATCAGATATTTAAGTTAGACCCATGTTTAAATATTTATTTTCAAATTTAAAGCTTTGTAAATGTTATAGCATAACGAAAATATAAAAAATGTAAAGAAAAATATTTTTAGCAAATTTTTGAAAAATGCAATTTTACACTTTTGTATATGGTATTAGTCAGAAGTGAGAAAAGGGTATTTTATGGTAATTTCAGTGAAAAGAGGAAGCTAAGTACGAGTCAGATGAAAAATGAAAGGTATGTTAGGGGATACAGTGAGGGTGAGAACACTAGAAATAAACAGAATAGATTAGGTTACATAAAGAGGTGTGATATATTTGGTTAGGAGTATCACTTATGTGAAGTATTGTAATTCATATATGGCTGATCAAAGACATGTAAATATGGTGTTAGAAAAGAGGCCAACTATGAGCAGAAGGATAAATTTAGGTGGATATGGGTATAGTAATTATGGTGGTTGTCAAGTTCGTAGAATAGATAGAGGTAGTAATGTAGATAATGTAGCAATAGAAGTAAAGAGTAATAGAGAAGAGAATGAGGAAATAATGAAGGCGATTTAGGAGATATGTGATATGAGTAGAGCATATGAAGAAGACACAACAGAGAGTAAGAATGAAAATAGAAGAAAGGAGAGTTCATGTTATGTGTTAGAAACAAAAGTGGAAAAAATGGAAAAGAAGTTGAAGAAGAATGATGATAGTAGTAGTAATAGTGGGAGTGGTGACAGTAGTAGTGGTAGTAGCGGTAGTGGTAGAAAGGATGAGATGAAGTATAGTGAGAGACTGTGTTGAGGTTAAGAGAAATGTAGATGTGAAGGGTAATGTTGATAGGGGGGTAAAAGATTCAGGGGAGTTGAAGGAGGAGTAAAAAAAGATGAATGATGAAGTGGTGTTTGATGTGGAAGAGTTTAAGAAATGTAGAAAAGGTGAGAGATATGGTGAGTGGCGAGAAAGGGTGTTTGAATATTTGCCTTCGACTAGTGATAGTGAAATAGATGAGGATGAGATTAAAGAAGTATGTGAAGTGAAGTATGATTAAAAGTAATGTTATGAAAGAATATTTATTGAGTGAAGATGAGAGGTATAGTGATGATGAATAAAGTCATTAGGTGGACAGGAAGTGTGGGTGTTAGTAGTATTGGTGAAGTGAAGAGTGTAGTGTGTAAGTGCCATGGAATAGATAATGAGGGAACAGAAGGTTAAAAAATTTGTATAACAGTGCTAGGGCCAGAGGGATGCACAGACAACCTCCTAATATTGTTTTTTACCACTATCACCATATTAAGTCATACTGGAACATCATGAACATAAGAATCAAATTCCCCTGCTTTGGGATATATATATATATATATATATATATATATATATATATATATAAATACACATCTAAAAACTCTATATATATATATCTATATCTGCTTTCATATATATATATATATATATATATATATATATATCTTTATATATTTCATACATACTGTACTAAATGATTTTATTCCGGAAAAATTTTCTGTTAAAAAAAATTTCTGAGAAAAGATAAATTAAATTTAGATTTTAATGAAAATACTTTGGCAGTAAGATTCTGACATAATTCAGGCTTTAGTAATTTTGTGAAATTGGCAAATTATTTCTAAAACTTTTGAACTTAAGAAGGTACTTGAAAAAAAATCACAATGGCTAATAATACAAATATCAACATACATCTTCACCACAGATATCTATATATATACTTTATCTTCATCTACATCTTATATATATATATATATATATATATATATATATATATGTATATATATATACTTATATATATATATATATATATATATATATATATATATATATATATATATATATCTATCTCTATACCTATATATATATATATATATATATATATATATATATATATATATATATATATATATATATATATATATATATATATATATATATATATATATATATACCATAGAGATAACATAGTTATTTTGATCTTAAGCATAATACAAACCTTTAAATTTTTCAACATACATTTCGAGTCCATTGTTTATAAGAAGATTTTGAACAAAAATGTCCATTTTTTTAATTTCTATCTCTATCATAAATTAAAAAATAAAACTGCAGCCTATTTTTAAGTGGACATAGCATAAACTGGAAAAAATTTAAAATAAAATTATAGTAGAGGCCTGAATCAACTGTATAGATACAATAAAGGTCAATATGAAGTATATATTTATCAGGCTTGGGTTGAAGTACAAGTACTAGTACTTATGTATTTGTACTTGTACTTACAGTATCTAAAACCCAGTGTACTTGTACTTGCACATTTTGTACTTGAAATTCGCAAAGTACTTGCAAGTACTTTGGCATTTTCCCCTTTTAAATTTTTTTTTTATTTTTTTTTTTTTTAACATTTTCCTATGTATTGGATATTATTTCTTATATATGTATTCTAATAAATTTCCATTTACGAATATAAAGTATGTCATTATATATATATATATATATATATATATATATATATATATATATATATATATATATATATATATATATATATATATATATATATATATATATATATATATATATATATACCTATATATATTTATATATATATATATATATATTGCCCCTGGGCTCCTCTTATATGGGGAGTCCAAGCATTTCCAGAAACCTAGCAACCTCCACTGGGCGGAGCCATAGGTCTCTTAGGGAGGTGATCTGGTGTTGTGTTCTGTAGGGAGT
>JABUQX010146039.1:25000-27500 GCA_015478945.1 Trachelipus rathkii
TACATATATATATTATTATTATTATTATTATATGAATTGTATTATTATTATTATATATATTATTACATATATATATATATTATTAAAATAAATATATAGCTACATACATATAATAAATTACAAACATATTTACAAATACATACATAATGTTGGCTGTTACAATATTATTATTACATATTATTACATATACATATATTACATATATATATATATTATTATTATTACATATATATATATAATTATTATATATATTATTATTATATATATATATACATACATATATTATTATTATTATTATATTACATATATATATTACAGTATATATACATATTATTATTATCATGCATACTCCATAATCATCCTCTTTATTATCTATTATCTATATATTACATATTATATTATTATATATATATATATATATATTATTATTATTATTATTATTATATTATTATTGTTATTATTATTACATTTACATATTATTACATATATTATTATTATATATTTATTGGCTACATTATTATTATTATTATGTTATTATATTATATATATATGATATTATATATATATATATATATATATATATATATATATATATATATATATATATATATATATATATATATATATATATATATATATATATATATATATATATATGTATGTTTATATTTATATATATATTTATATACATATATATATATGCATATAAGAGCAGTATATATATATATATATATATATATATATATATATATATATATTATATATATATATATATATATATATGTCTATTATGGCTGTACTAGATTATCATCACCGATGAGCAGATAAGAATGAGTTTTGCGATTCAAGGAAAATGGCTACCCAATGTTCTGTCTCTGACCGATTCGTTAAACCTTTTTATCAGAGCAATTCCTCTTTCTGCGGTATCATTGACCACCTTAAGAGCGTTCACATGGCTTCTTAGAGAATCACTGCAGTATTCTGTCACGTCGTGGATCCCAAACAATTCAAAGAACGCCTTTGTTTTATTAGTAACGAAATGACTCAGGTCTTTTCCTTCAAACATTTGGTTTTTACCCTCTAATCGTTTCATTTCCGTTTTCTTTGCAGGTTTGGTTTCTTGATTTATAGTCATATTTTCCTTAACAGCCTGAGTAATACGTTCGTCCAAAAAAGCCAATCCTACGTTTGTTTCTGACAGATACCAAAGGTGTCTCTTAGCAACTGTGAGAGCACTTTTTTTGACATCTATATCTGGGTAAGTGCTCAGAAGTTGTAGCATATCCAAATCATTCTTTGGAGCCCATCGACTTGCAATTGCCTCGTGCCAAAAGCGAACATATATGAGGCTGACAAAATGTGCAACACGTTGCATTCCTATCAATTCATGTTGAGGAATATTCAACTGTTTAGTGAAGAGGACAATTTTAAGTGCATATATTGTCTTTGCCATCCACCTAGCCAGATGAAGAGCCCCTGGGACTGAAACTGAAGTTGTTATTAGACCAACCACCTAGGTACAGGAGTGAGAGTTGTAATAACTCTTTGTAGTCTTCTCTTAGATGACTTCCGTCTTTTAGGACAGTTTGGATGTAGTTAACCATGCTCACTCGTTGTTCTTCTAGAAAGCCTTGAACGGGACTTTCTTCATCCAGCATTGTCGTATATGACTTCCTATCAAGTGAAGCCCACAGACGTTGGAAGTTCCGAAAAATGTGGATGTCAGGACCACTTGATGGTATGCCACAACACTCCTCAAACACTCCTTTCAATATTAGTTCATGGGTGTGATGCCGGCAAGCAAACCAGAACAATGTTCCTCCGAATTCCCTTTCAATTCTGGTACATGCCCCTTGAATCAGTCCTGTATTAGATGATGTAGTATCAAAAGATATAGCCAAAATCGTTCCACTTTCCGAAACTACCTAAGCTTCATCTTGCTCCACCAGTGCCTTTCATTGCAACAGGTACGCCAAACAAATGCTCAAAATCTTTGCCAGTCACTAGAACTGCAACTCTATCTTCCAAAGTTTTGACACTCCCATGGGCAACTGAGGGCAACAGTTTACTATCCCAATGCAAGACCAAATGAGGTGGATTTTCAAAGACTGACTCTTCGATGCTGTTTGCCATTTTACTTCTATTAATCACCTGAGCTCGGTAAACGGTAGCTGGAGATATGGAAATTTTTGATACATCGTGGCCAAGGCTCTTTGCAGTTGCTATAAATGAAGTACTTGCTTGTCGAATAGAGAGCTGTTCTCGATCCCAAGTAGACGTGAGTGTCTGATCAAGAGGTTTTAATCTGGGACCTGCACGTAATTTTTTCTTTGCTGGAGGCGAAAACTTGGCCTCTTCGCCACTAGGTGCTGATGATGATGGAGATGAGTCTTCCAGTATAACTGTCTTATTGATTTCAGCGATAGCTTTGTAATGTTTCATCTTATATGATTCCTTATTTTCTTCTTTTGTACACTTAGCTCTTCTTTTCGTGGCGAAA
>JABUQX010146040.1:0-2500 GCA_015478945.1 Trachelipus rathkii
CGGTAGTACTTCGTTCAGTTAATTTGGGTGTTTAACCGTTTTCGCATTTATCGTGAAACGCTGCGCATACGCGTTTTCGTGCGCCGCTTCCTTATATATATATATATATATATAAATCTCCAGCTTGGGATTCAGCAAACCGATCAGCTATTTTGACAGTTGGCAAACACGTCATTACAAGAAATCCACGAATTGGGGTAATGCACGATGAGCATCGCACTTGGTACCTTATAATTAGGAATGTGAAACCAGGTGACGCTGGCACTTACATGTGCCAAATAAACACAGAGCCAGTGACAAGTCAGATTGAGTTGTCAATGTTGTTGGTAGAGTAGTCTCTTTCTTATTTTTCCTTCATTAAAGCGAAACTAGAGATAAGTTTAAATAGTTACTGATATATTTTACTTATAAAACTATTAATAAGATTTCTAAAGATATATGACAGGCCTAGCAACTTGGCAACTATCATTAGTATTAATTAGCAAAGAAAAAAATAACCATGTTTATCCTCAAAACTATTCAAAAGTATTCATATATAAAGCATTATATATATATATATATATATATATAACATATATATATATATATATACCAGCATATATAACCATATATGCTGCCTTGCCAGCGCTGCCTGCTACGCTGCTCCTTCTGCCCAACTCAGCTCTGTAACAACCAGCCATGCCATGTATGCTTATATATATATAATATAAATAATAATATATATATATATATATATATATATTGCATAGTTTGTATGGTAATTTTCTAATCTACTTTCTCTACTGAAGTACCTCCTTACATAAAGGATGAGATGACTTCAAAAGATGTTCGTCTCCAGGAGGGCTCGAGTGTGAATCTGGCGTGCAGCTCAAGGGGCTCACCGATCCCCACCGTCAAATGGAAAAGAGAAGATGGGAGACCCATTAGAATCAATTCCACCAGAACAGGTACTAGTTTTTACAGCATCAACACTTTCTGGAAATAATATAATAATAATAATAATAATAATAATAATAATAATAATAATAATAATAATAATAATAATAATAATAATAATAATAATAATAATAATAATAATAATAATAATAATAATAATAATAATGATAATAATAATAATAATGATAATGATAATGATAATGATAATGATAATGATAATGATAATGATAATGATAATGATAATAATAATAATAGTAATAATAATAATAATAATAAAATTAATAATAATAATAATAATAATAATAATAATAATAATAATAATAATAATAATAATAATAATAATAATAATAATAATAATAATAATAATAATAATAATAATAATAACGATAATAATAATAATAATAATATATTTCCCATTCTATAAGCAAGTTTGTAATATTTCCTTAAAAAAAAACAACAAAAATAACATTCAAAATATCGTATTAATCGAACCTTAACTTACCAGATCGTAATTTCAATGTGCAAATTAATTCTCTGTGTGTGTGTATATGTGTGTGTGTGTTTGTGTGTGCGTTCGTGTGTGTGTGTGTGTGTAAGAAAAGTTCACATTTAGTAGTTCGGGTTTTAGGGTTTATGTATGTTTTTAATTAAGCTAAATTTTTTCTTTCTGAATAACAAAAAAAAAATAAAAAGCTTTTTAGGACGACAAATTCAAATTCAAATTCAAATTCCAAAAAAATAAAATAAAATAAATAAACTAAATTCAATATCGTTTATTTATTGGACAGTTTGCCAATCTTTCCTGATATATATATATATATATATATATATATATATATATATATATATATATATATATATATATATATATATATATATATATATATATATATATATATATATCTTATATATATATATATAAATATATATATATATATATATATATATATATATATATACTACTTTCCACAATTTACAACCGCTCCCAGGAAGGGTCAAGACCCTGTCAGCGGGGCCAGCGCTCTTCTCCATCTTCCTCTATCCTCCAGGACTCCCTCTTCTCTCAGCTCCCGCATCGACGGCATTCCATGTCTTCTCAATGAGTCCTCCACCGAGCTCTCCCATCTCTTCCTAGGTCTTCCTCTTGGTCTTGTTCCCTCCGGTCTCCACTCCCATCTCCTCTTGGCCACTCTCTCCTCCTGCATCCCCAGGTGTCCCCACCACCTCAATCTGGCTGCATCCATCTTATTTAATATAGCCTTCACTCCAACCTCCTCCCTTATTCTTTAGTTTCTTTGTCTGTCTCTTCTAGTCTTTCCCACTATCACTCTTAAAACGTACATCTCTGCCGACTGTATTCTACTATCCTCTCTTGTGGTCGTACTCCATGTCTCTGCCCCATATAGTAGAATCGGTGTTAACATCTCGTCGAATATCACCCTTTTCACCTCCATACTCATTTGTCTATCTTTCAGTATGGGGTACACTGCTCTTACAGCTTCCCCATACTGAGCTATCCTACTTGTTATCTCCTGTACATTTCCTCCTCCTCTTCCAAATACTC
>JABUQX010146042.1:0-10000 GCA_015478945.1 Trachelipus rathkii
GTTGTACTTCGTTCAAGTCGGAATTTGGGTGTTTAACCGTTTTCGCATTTATCGTGAAACGCTCAAGCGTTGCGTCGTTTTAATAGGTATTTTCAGATAATTTCTTTTGAGCTTTTGATGTGTCAGACACAGATAACCATGTTTTCATTTTCGAATGTCTTGCAGCCATCGAAAAAGTAGGTTAATCACTTTCTTCTGCATCTGTAAGATCCATACTTTCAACGGTTGTATTAGCACTTGATTCACTAGATTTGCCAGAATATGACAAGCGCTTGCAACATATTTTCAGATGCACTTTTATTCTTTCAATTTTATTGTTAATTTCATCATTGCGATATTTACATTTTACTTTGCTAGTGCCTTAGACATTTAGAACTTCAGTCCATTTATTTCCTAGTTTTCTTCCGTATTGAAGAGACCTTGTCATTATTGTTATAATCAAACTTATAATAACTTAGCAAAATTTAAAACAAACAATTATATTCATATGAAATTGCAGCTATTTCTGAAAAAGAAAGGAATATTGAAAAAAAAAACAATTTTCCACGTTTTTTTCGGATTTTAGGTGCAAAAAAAAAACACGAAAAACCAGGGCCTTTTTTTTTTAAATGTTTGTTTTTTTGCCAACCCTGTATATACCGTATATATAAAATATTATATTTTTATTGTTTTTCTTTTCATTTTTTTTTTAATTTTAAATTTAAATTTTAAAGAAATTCATTTTAAAAATTATTATTAATAACTACAAGCAGAATTGTCCTTTCAGTTTTTCTTAAAGTTTCTGCCTGTCATGTCTGTCAGTGTGTGTCTATCTTTCTGTCTGTCTTTGTCTGTTTGTATCTCTGTCTGTTTGCGTCACTCCTCATTTTCCTTTATTTCTCTACCTTTATTCCCCTTTCTCTCTCTCTCTCTCTCTCTCTCTCTCTCTCTCTCTCTCTCTCTCTCTCTCTCTCTCTCTCTCTCTCTCTCTCTCTCTCTCTCTCTCTCTCTCTCTCTCTCTCTCTCTCTCTCTCTCTCTCTCTCTCATTTCAGGTTCTCTTTTATTTTTCTTTCCTTTTTCTCCCTTTAAAATTCTCTATTCATCTCAAGATTCAATTATCTATTTTATCTTTTTTTTATTTTCCACAATTTTCCCCTCTCTTTCTCTCCCTTTTCTTTTTTTTCTTTTCTTTTTTTCATTTTTTCTTCATCTTTAACTCAACTCTTCCTTTATAAACTCTCTTTTTCTTTTCTAATATGGATTACCATCTTTCCTTTATCTTCTCTTATTCTTTTCTAATACCTATCTATCTATCTATCTATCTATCTATCTATCTATCTATCTATCTATCTATCTATCTATCTATCTATCTATCTATCTATCTATCTATCTATCTATCTTCTCTATACCCCACTCTATCTATCTATCTATCTATCTATCTATATATCTATCTATCTATCTATCTATCTATATATCTATCTATCTATCTATCTATCTATCTATCTATCTATCTATCTATCTATCTATCTATCTATCTATCTCTGTCTCTCACTTTCAAATTTCGGTGACTCTTAAAATAATATTTTCTTGGTCGACTGTCACGGCAAAATTCTCTCCCTCTCTTCCTTCTTCTTCCTCATTATTTCCCTCTTCCTTCCTATTATTTTCCTATTTATTTCCGTTTCCACGTAACACATTCGACATAAAAAATTCCTCGAAGGGTTAAAAGAACTTTTTAACAATTGGCTTCAAAAGTTTTTTAATAGGAACTGACCAAATTGTTTAAAGAAGAATTATCTTCAATCTTAGAAAAAAAAAGAAAAAGAAAAAGATAAAGATAATAAAATAAAAAAAAAAAAAAAAAAAAAAAAAAAAAAAAAAAAAAAAAAAAAAAAAAAAAAAAAAAAAAAAGAAAACTTTATGACCCAATGCGTAACAGCTATGCTCATTCTTATACATAATCTATTAGGCAAAAAAAACTAATTGTTTTTCTTTGTTAATTTTCATAATCACTTTTGGCTTTTAAACTTTTGGAACAACCTCATCTGGTTCATATCAGCCATTGATTTGAAAATGGATAAGGCTTTCCTATAAAAAAGGTAATTGCTTTAAGTATAAGGTTTTAAAATCAGTGTGAGTTATTTCTCTTGTTTTAAATCGAGAATTCAAATAAATTCAAAATTGAATTAATAAGTTTGTTACCAAAGGCTTCATTAGTTTTAATCTTGGGCAAATGGGAATGGAATACTCGGAATGGGAATCATACGATCCTGCATAGTTAACGTTGAAATTGTTTATTAAATCGTGTGATAATATTGGAATGGAACCTGGAAAAAAAATAGTGGGAATACTAAAATAAAAGGGAGACAGATTCCACAAAGTGGAATGGAGTAGTAAAAATCAGATAGAGATATCGTCCTCCACAAAAAAAGGCGAAAGAGATTTATTTATATATATCACTTGAAAAAAACGCACACTCACCTATATACAAACAAACGTATATACAGTATATATATATATATATATATATATATATATATATATATATATATATATATATATATATATATATATATATATATATATATATATATATATATATATATATATATATATATATATATCAGTAACGCTCCTGCCTTCGTTGCATGTTTGTGCAACGACCACTTTACAACAACCACTTTTTTTTCCAATATCAACGATATTTTGTTTTTTAATTATTTGTCAGAAAATTTCACATTTACTCATATATATATATATATATATATATATATATATATATATATATATATATATATATATATATATATATATATATATATATATATATATATATATATATATATATATATATATATATATATATATATATATATATATAAAATATATATAAGTCACCACTATCTGCTTTGCTATAATAATGCAACTTTTTAAAACGAATATCATACGTCTAATGAACGATATATTTTGAGAATGTAGAAATGTATTTAACATTATCTGTATATCTAAAACGTCGTTGCAAGGTATGCTTCAACTCACGTTTTGAAAAATGAACGATATACAAAGGAATTCGCTCGTTTAAAAAATTTTTTTTTATATTTGCTTAGTCTTCGTCCGCCAGCTGACAAGTGTGTCTGCTAGTTGCCATTTTTTATATTTATTAATAATTATTAATAATATTAAAAAAAGTGTATATGAATTTTATATTGAAATTGTATATAAAGGAGGCCAATATGTAGATATTTATATACAATTATATTATATACTGTATAAGCCTATACACGAGAATAATATAAAAATAATAAGCCTATAATATTGTGAATAGAGATGTGATGTTGAGTACTTTACTTTAGTGGAAATTAATTATCGTTCTCTGACTCATTATATATATATATATATATATATATATATATATATATATATATATATATATATATTTTTTTTTTATATTTATATATATATATATATATATATATATATATATATATATATATATATATATATACTATATATAGAAAGGTGGAACTGCGTTTTACAAGTCTATCTTCGAGACATATAAAGTAAATTTTCCAAATTCTCTTCACACTGGTAGCAAGGGCTGAAATCATGCGGTAACATTATTCTTATAGTGAATTTTGGTGATATATCGTTTAACATACTAATAGTAATAACAGTGATTTTGGTGATAATGATAAATAATAATAATGTTAATGATAATTTTTAATATGGTGAATAGTGGTAAATAATATTAATATATAGTGAAATATATATAACAAACATACTAATAGTAATAACAGTGATTGTGGTGATAATGATAATAATAATACAGTGTAATATTAGTTAATGAAAATTTTTAATATAGTGAATAGTGGTAAATAATATTAATATATTGTGAAATATTGTGTAGGCATAACAATATTAATATTAATATTTTTAATATAGTGAATAGTGGTAAATAATATTAATATATTGTGAAATATTGTGTAGGCATAACAATATTAATATTAAAACATAGTGCAGTGATAGTGATAGTAGTGATAATGATAGTAATGATAGTGATAGTATTAATAATAGTAGTGATATTTATATTTGCATATATATGTTGTGTATGTGTATATGTATTTAGGTTATGTATATGTATTTATGTATGTATATGTGTATATATATATATTTTTTTAAATATATTTATTTATTTATATAAAAAAAGCGCCCGATAGCTCAGTGTTAGAGCACTCGCCCAACAAAGCGAGGGTCCCAGGTTCGCAACTGGTCGGGTGGGAGAATGTGAGCTATTCTCTCCTTGGGCTTGGCTTCGTCCTGCTCGGACGATTATGAATACACCTCCTCCTTGATTAGGCCTGTGCCAATATTGAATGCAATATTATACTTTAAAAACTCACCAACTTATCTCCCTGAATGTCTAAAGCTGACATCATGTAACTTTAGAGCGGCAGCACCTACAGTAAAACAAATTGCATATTTGGAATCAGCGGAAAATTCTAAGGAGGGGTTTTTAATTTCTTATTTTTATTTTATTTTTTTATTTTTTTTTTATTCGTCGGAAATATAACAACGAGCCATAATTTTCTCTAAGCAATTGACGATATTTTTATCATCTAAAATCTAAATTAAGTAGCCAGGCAATGCTCAGCCTACGACTGAAAAACGAATAAATGTGAAGCAACATATCTTCATTACTATAGTATTTTTATATATTTAGATTGTTATTTCATTATTATTTGATTTTTTATATTTCAAAATATTTGGAAAAAAAATATTCCAAAAGAAAATCGATTTATAGAGTTTTTAGAAGAGATTAAAAATCAAGGTAATAGTTCGGTTTAAGGTATGTTCAGATATTAATTTTTTTTTTTTTTTTTTAATTAAATAATAAATAGTGTAAAGTAATAATTTTTTTTTTTTTTTTAACTAAAGGAAAATATTGGGTAAACCACAGATGGCATTGATCAGGGTCTCGGCCTCCCGGAAGTGGACGACGGGGGGACTAGTCCTCGCGGCCTCCCCCAAGTCGGCTCGAGCCCCCTAATTGAAAAAAAAAAAATTCTAAAATTTTCCGAAAAACAAAAAAAAAAAATATTAAAAACCCCTCCTTAGAATTTTCCGCTGATTCCAAATATGTAATTTGTTTTGCACATAGGTGCTGCCGTTCTCAGTTACATGATGTCAGCTTTAGACACTCTTACCTATATATATATATATATATATATATATATATATATATATATATATATATATATATATATATATATATATATATATATATATATATATATATATATATATATATATATATATATATATGTACTATATATATATATATATATATATATATATATATATATATATATATATATATATATTCTTTCGATCAAGAAAGACTTTATTATGGGCATACAAGATTTTAACAATAAAGTGATTCATAAATTTGCTCAATCAAAAGAAAGAAGAGCGGACTTTCTTTTTAAATAAAATTGTAAAGGTAAGTTACATAACTTTTTTAAAATAATTGTAAAATTTTTTAATTTTTCTAGATTATGCTTATGCTTTACGGTCATCAATGCTCTCTAGAAACACACATACACTCTCACACACACACACACACACACACACACACACACACACACACACACACACACACACACATATATATATATATATATATATATATATATATATATATATATATATATATATATATATATATATATATATATATATATATATATATATATAATTAAAATGTTAATGTAATTACCAATATATTTGGGGACGGGCCGCGCCTGATATATATATATATATATATATATATATATATATATATATATATATATATATATATATATATATATATATATATATATATATATATATATATATATGTATCTATCTTCTTCCTAGATATATAGCGAAATATTTAGATTAGTTTTATAAACGAAATCCGAATGAACCAAAAAAACGAAAGAAAAACACTTTCGCAGTAACAATTATTTTGAAAAATATTTGAAAAAAAAGCTTATTTTTCTTAAATAAATTTTTTCTTAAACGAAAATTATATAATATTAAAAATGTGTTACATTTGTTATATGATATTATAAATATTATAAATATGTAAAAAGTAGTTATATTTTATAAAAACTTAGACTTAATCAATATTGATGAACTGTTAAATATGAACTTCTGTTGGTTTTTCAGTTATGTTCAGAATGTGAAGGCAAACGCCATCTAGCGAAAGCTTCGGCAATGTTTCATTTTATTATATTTACAAAAATCCATTTTTAGAAAAGTTAGACCATAAAATATAATTTTTTTTAAATGTATATAAAATATTATAATAAAAATAAAAATAAAAGTTATAAATTGGTCAAATGTAAATATTAATAATATTTGTATAAAAACTTGATTATTATATATGTAACTTTTTTTATTATAACTTTGTACGACTTTTTCGTTAAAAATAAATAATCTGGATTTCTGCTTTTTGTCTTATTAGCCTTTAAAAGAAATAATTCGTAGCGCTTTGCTACAACTACAGAGATAATTTGCTAATATAGAACAATAAGCTGAAATATCAGATCCGACCTACGAAGCCAAGAAGAAGAAGAATCTACAAGAAGTTGGGCTGCCTCGTCTCTCCCCCGGAGTTGGACTACAAGATCTCCGACTGGCCCTACTTCTCTCCCTCTCTCTGAGCCTACCAAGAGGCTTAGAAACCTCCTCAGGGTTACCAAGAACCCTTTGGACGATCTTCAAGAGGTTCTCCTGTCGGTGGATGGTGATATCTTCGCCTGACCTCCGAGATCCTCCAGTTAGTCTGCCACCTAAAAAGTAGTTTAACTACTAAAGAGATAATTTCGCAGGTAGCCGCTGAGGTTACCTGTCATAGAGATAACTACAGAGAGTATTTTATATACTCTCTGTCCCTTCCAGATTGTCACAGAGTTGGCCAGAAGAACACCCAGCCTTGTTTAGCCAACGATTTACCAACGAACTCGTGCAGATCAGCCTACAACCGCCTTTGCCTTAGCCGGACTTCATCCGATCCAGTCGACGGCTTATTCGGAAGTGGAGCGGACTGACACCGCTGCATACCCGCAAAAAGGCGGCTTAACATCCAAATACTGGTTATAGGTAGTGAAGTTAAAGAGATAACCGATAATTATTGCATTCCCATCCGATAGCCAGTCCTACAGAATTGCTGATCATCCTCCGTCGCTATATAGTTGTCATCCAGATAATAGAATATCATATCGAGTGGTGACCATACAACAGATAACCATATAACCAGAATAACAACTATATAATTTTGGATTTGATATATATATATATATATATATATATATATATATATATATATATATATATATATATATATATATATATATATAGATATATATATATATATATATATATATATATATATATATATATATATATATATATATATATATATATATATATATATCTTACCATTGGAATTTATTACTAACATCATTTTCTAACAAATACTGAAAAACTAGATTTTTTTCCTGATAATGAACGTATATATATATATATATATATATATATATATATATATATATATATATATATATATATATATATATATATATATATATATATATATATATATATATATATAATATATATATATATATATATATATATATATATATATATATATATATATATACAACTTATTGAAATGGATCCCACTTATTTAGATCCTATAAAAATTGGTAAACGCTACAAATACATCCTCTCCCTTGTAAATAAATTTAAAACAAAAGGAGAAGAGAGAGAGAGAGAGAGAGAGAGAGAGAGAGAGAGAGAGAGAGAGAGAGAGAGAGAGATAGATAGAGATAAAGAATGATATATTTTTTCCCACTTATTTCATATATTCATTTTGCCTTAGCAGAATACATTTTCAGAAAAGCCAAAATGTTTTGCAAATACAAAAATTTTACCATTTGCAGAATATGCAAATAATTTTCAATTGTACAATCAAACACACATATTCGCACCTTCCATATTTTATAAACATAATCACACACATATAAGCATACACTTTACTTTTATAATCATTCATCGATGCTATAATATGTTTTTGTACTAAAATGATGTGTGTTTAGTTGTGTACAAAGTATCCATCCGCTCCTGAAAACAAGTCGTTTTTGGCGTTGTTAAATACAGCAATAAGTCAAATTTACGGAAAACGAAAATGTTGTTGTTTTGGTTTCTGTGTACTTCTGAAAGAGGTTCCATGACTCTTTATTGGGACAACAATTAGTCGTTAGAACCGAAAAAAAAAGAAAATATATTTTTGTTCATATATTTAAAGTAATCCAATTTAATTTAGCATTAAAGAATTTATGACTATTTATTGGTATGCTGATAGTCGTATGAACCGGAAAAAATGAACTCATTGTATTATAATAAACGTATACTCATTTAACCAATTATATTCTTCCCAAAGAGCTCATATGTTATGACTGGTAGCAGTGGAGCTACAAGCACTGCGTTAAGGTATATAACTGGTTACTTAAAGTAACCAAAAGACAATAAAGAATCAAAAGAAACAACAAGCACTGCATTAAGGTATTTAACTGGTTATTTAAAGTAAATATGAACCAAAGGACAATAAACTTTCCGATACTTACGACCTTTTGCAATGTCAGCAACTATATTGAATGGTATAAAATATGAACTTTACAATCCACACCCAAGAAATATCAGAAAATGGGCTTATTTATAAGTTCCTTAAGGAACAGTTTTGGATTTCTCAAAGGAAAATACAGGTGTTATAATCCACAAAATAGTAAGGTCGAAATTTCAATATTTTAACACAAAATTTTCATCAATTATTTTTGCAGCTTATAAGACTTTTATTTTTATTCTTCATTTATTTATTTATATTTTACAGTTTTATGCTTTCAATTATAGCAAATTGAATAATTATAAAATTGTTATATAAATTTTTGAGTTTCTTCAAAAGTTGGCCGATGCACCGAGTGTGGAAGATGCGGTGCAGTGCGGCAAGGCATACAATTCCAGTGTCACGGTGCAGTGCGGTGCAAAGCACGGGACCGAGCAATAATTGCCTTTGGTGCTGTGCTGTGCTGTGCTTTGCGGTGCGGTGCTGTGCTGTGAGGTACGGTGCGGTGCGAAAAACTGAATTTTCCGCTCGTCGGCGTGTGGTGCTCTCACTCTGGTGGGGTGCGGTGCGTTACGGTGTGGAAACAGAACTTTTGTTGCTGAGCGATGCGTAGTGGCGTGTAGTGCGTTCACTCTGGTGCAATGCGGTGCGGTAAAATAACTTTTTGTATTGTGCGGTGCGTTGCGGTGTGTGATGCGTCAATCTGGTGAAGTGCGGCAGGCAAAATTATTTCTCTTTGTAACTAAATAAAGAAAATTATTACCGACAGTGTTAATATATTCAATACCAGTAGATATAAATTAATCTCAGAATTAGTGAGACAGATTATCAATAAATGGAAATTAAATTATATTAAATTAAATCTATCTATCTATCTATCTATCTATCTATCTATCTATCTATCTATCTATCTATCTATCTATCTATCTATCTATCTATCTATCTATCTATCTATCTATCTATCTATCTATCTATCTATCTATCTATCTATCTATCTATCTATCTATCTATCTATCTATCAATCCTATCTATCTATCTATCTATCTATCTATCTATCTATCTATCTATCTCTTCTTACATCTCATTTCTTATCTTTATTAATCTCTCACACTTGTTTTATTTTGTTTCTCTTTTTCACACTAGTTTTCCTCTCTCTTTCTCTCTCACTCTCTCAACCACACACACACACACACACACACACACACACACACACACACACACACACACACACACACACACACTGCACACACACAATTCACTCTTTATCGAAATCATTTTTTCCAAATATTTTCTCGCTCTTTCTATAATTTGTCACATCTCTAATTTGCTTTTATTATAATTATACA
>JABUQX010146043.1:0-5000 GCA_015478945.1 Trachelipus rathkii
TATATATATATATATATATATATATATATATATATATATATATACTATATATATATTATATATATATATATATATATATATATATATATATATATATATATATATATATATATATATATATATATATATATATATATATATATATATAGTGAAATTTGGTTTAAAACTACAACTCATATCTCAAAACCTACAATAGACAGGCAAAGGAATACATTGTTGGAACTCTGGTAGCATTTTAGTTGGGAAAATGTAAAAAAAAAAAAAATATATATAGTATATATAAATATATATAT
This sequence comes from Trachelipus rathkii, assembly GCA_015478945.1. NCBI lineage: Eukaryota > Metazoa > Arthropoda > Malacostraca > Isopoda > Trachelipodidae > Trachelipus > Trachelipus rathkii. Next base: position 294 of record JABUQX010146043.1, read on the forward strand.
ATATATATATATATATATATATATATATATATATATATATATATGTTCAGAATAGATATGTTATTTATATATATATATATATATATGTTATCTCCAAAAACTAAAATAGTTATAAAAAGAATATTTTTGAATTCTGGTAAAATTTCTTACATAGGAAAATGTAAAAAATAAAATAAAAAAAATTATTGTTAATAATTATAGTAATATGATTAGAGAGCCATTTAGAGACCTTTTATTGGTTACTGTTAAAATAAATAGACTTTCTATTAAATTTTTTGCTTTTTTTTTTTAACTAAAGAATACCCCCAAGGGTATACTGCACCGATGGCAGGAGTCGGGTCTCTGGCCTGGGGAACTACGGTAGGATTCACCCCCTCCGGGTTCCGGAACCCCGCCCTTGTTTGGGTGTCAGGTTCCTCTGCCCCTCTACGGGGGTATGGAAATGCATCTCCTGTGTTCCCCTGTGTCGGCTCGAGCCCTGCTAAGCATTACGTGTAATACCTTTACACAATAGAGGTACTAAGGTCCCCTGCTCTGCAAAAAAAATAGCCAATATTTATTTTATTTATTTATTTTTTATTTTTCTTTTCCTAACTAAAATTTTTCGCTGGTTACTTAGTTTTTTAGATATGATTTTTTTTTTACATTTTCCGCACTAAAATGTTACCAGGATTCCAACAATGTGTTTTTCCTGTATCTATTGTAGTTTTTGAGATATGAGTTGTATTAAACCAAAAGTTGTAGTTTTAAACCAATTATAATCATATATATATATATATATATATATATATATATATATTATATTATTATTATATACATATATATATATATTACATATATATATATATATTATTATTATTATTATTATTATTATTATTATTATTATATATAATATTACATATATATATATACATATATTATTATTATTATTATTATTATTATATATATATATATATATATATATATTATTATTATATATATATATATTACATATATATATATACATATATATATACATATATTACATAATACATATATACATACATATACAGATACAGATATTATTGTTATTAGCTTTCAATATTATTACATATATATATATATATATATATATATTATTATTATTATATATATATTATATATATATATATATATACCCATATATATATATATATATATATATATATATATATATATATATATATATATATATATATATAATATATATATATATATATATATATATATATATATATATATATATATATATATATATATATATATATATATATATATATATATAAACTAAAAAAAAAATATTCAAAAATTATTTTTAAATTCATTATTTAGTGAAGCAACTTTTTTATTGTTGAATTGACCTATTTGTTAGAATTTAAATACTCTCTCAAGTAAAACCTTTTTACTATTTTTAATAATAGCTTCTAAATCGATTTTAGCTGTCTTTAATAGAAATAATAAGCTTATTACATTGCTGAGTAACTTATTCGTTGAGCGAGGTAAGTTGTTCTAAAATTTTAATAGAAAGTTGTTAATAATTGCCCGTGAAATTGGTTGAAGGCGAGTGACTACAAGAGGCTGGGAACCCTCCTAGTCATTTAGTTTTCTTCCCAAGAACAGGCGCAGTGAAGGAATATAAAGGAGAAATTATAAAAAAACGGATACTAAAACAGACTCAGTAAAGATGAAAGTGGAAAATAAGAGGCAAATTTTTAAAATTGCTTGTTTGAATGTTAGAGGGGTAAATGCTGAGGGTAAGAGAGAAGAGGTTGGGCTGGTTTGCAAACAGAGGGGAATAGATATTTGTGCTTTAAGTGAAACAAAGCTAAAAGGCAAAAGAGAGGAATGGTTTGGAAGCTACAGGGGACTAGTTTCAGGGGTGAGTGAGAGGGTCAGAGCTAGAGAAGGTGTAGCGATAATTATGAAAGATGAATTATGGGAATATGTGAAAGAAAGTAAATTTGTTAGTTCAAGATTAATGTGGGTAAAAATGAAACTGAGAAGTGAAAACTGGATATTTGTAAGTGCATATGCCCCAGTAAATGATAGTGCTGAGGAAGTAAGGGAGGTGTTTTGGGATGAACTAAACGATTGTTTGGGTAGTTTCAATAGGAATGATAAAGTATGCTTGCTAGGTGATTTAAACGCAAGGGTGGGTGATGTACAAGTGCAAGGAATATTAGGCCCTTTTGGAGTGCAAGGCAAAAACAAAAATGGGGAAAAATTGTTAGAATTATGCGCTACGAAAGAGATGATAATAGGAAATACATGGTTTAATAAGAGAAGCATACATAAATATACCTGGGTTAGTGGAGTGACAGGTATTTGTGCTCTGCTTGATTATGTATGTGTAAGTCAAACGGAGAAAGACAGGTTGTTGGATGTGAACGTCTTAAGGGGTGCAGCAGGGGGTATATCTGATCACTATTTAGTAGAAGCAAAGATAAAGGTGAAAGGAGGGTGGAAGAAAAGATTGAAATTTAACACAAGTGTAGAAGTTACAAGAGTTGAGAATTTAGAAAATGATGAATATTCAACAGAATACGAAAGAATTTTAGCAGAAAAATGGGAAATAGTGAAAGAAAGAGAGAAAGAAGGAGTTCAAGAGGAATGGAATGCTTTTAAGGAAACAATACTGATGACTACAAGGGAAGTTTGTGGTGTGAAAAAGATTGGCCGAAGGAGTAAAAGAAAAGGTAGCGAATGGTGGAGTGAAGAATTAGATGTTATTATTAAAAGGAAAAAAGAAGTTTTTGCTAAACATTTAGCTATTAATAGTCAAGCTACATGGGAGGAATACAAGAGAGTGCAAAATGAAGTTAAAATGAAAGTGAAAGCTGCAAAGAGAAGGGCAGACGAACGGTGGAGTGGAAAGATTGTTGCTAACTATCAGGAGAAGAGTAAACTATTTTGGAAGGAGATTAACAAGATTCGGAATAAGAGAGAAGACGTCATAATTGGAGTAAAGGCTTTGGATGGGAATGTAGTTCAGGATGATAGAGAAGTGGAGGAGAGATGGAAAGAACATTTTAAGGAACTGCTAAATGCTGGAAGAGTAGATGAGGGGGAAGAAAGAAGACAAAATATCACGATGGAAGAGTTTAGAAATGTAAATGTAGGGCACATTACAAAGGATGAAATAGTGAATGCTTTGAAGAAATCAAAAGGAGGAAAATCTTCTGGATTAGATGCTATACAAGTAGAAATGTTGAAAAAGGGAGGTGACATTGTTGTGGAGTGGCTGATGAGATTATTCAATGTTTGCTGGGATCAGTGCGAGGTACCACAAGATTGGCAAGATTCCTGTCTTGTACCAATTTATAAGAGTTCTAATTATAGAGGGGTAAGTTTATTGAATTTTGTAGTTAAAATATATGGACGAATTTTAATAGAAAAAGTTAAAAGTATCACAGATAAACAGATTGGAGAGGAACAATGTGGTTTTAGGGATGGTCGAGGATGTGTGGATCAGGTATTTACCTTGAGAATGCTGGCAGAGAAATTCTTAGAAAAGAAGAAAGATGTTTTTGCATGCTTTCTTGATTTGGAAAAGGCATATGATAGAGTGCAAAGAGGAAAGTTGTGGAGAACATTAGAAAGTTATGGAATAAATGGTTTGCTATTAAAGGCGATTAAAGCATTTTACAAGAACAGTAGAGGGTGTGTTAGGATTAACAGGAAGGAAGGGGAGTGGTTTAAAATAGGAGTGGGTCTGAGACAAGGTTGTGTTATGTCTCCATGGTTGTTTAATATCTTTATAGATAGTGTAGTTAAGGATATGGATAGATTTGGGAAAGGAGCTGATATGAATCTGAATGAGAGTAATTGGGAGATAAGCGTCTTACTTTTTGCCGACGATTCTGTGTTGATTGCCGATACAAAGGAAAAACTGCGTGATTTGGTGCTTGAGTTTGAACGAGTGTGCCAAGGAAAAGGATTAAAAATTAATTCAGCTAAAATTAAAGTGATGAAAGAGGACAAAATTCAAAAGAGATGATTCTCAATCTGGGTTGGATATCATAAAGGTGAATGGGGAAAGCCTAGCAGAGACAACAGTTTTTAGATACTTAGGAACGGATATTGGGGCTTTCGGAGGCATGAAAGAAGAGATTGACCATAGGGTTGCTGAGGGTGAAAGAGTATTAAGCAGCCTTAGAGAATTATGGAAAAATGGAAATTTAACAAGGAAGGTAAAAATGAAATTGTTTGAGTGTATATTTGTTCCAACTGTTCTGTATGGATGTGAGACGTGGGCATTAAACACTAAAATGAAAAAAAGAGTTGAGGTTTTAGAAATGAAAGGTTTACGAGATATTTGTGGAATAAAGAGAGTAGATAGAATTAGAAATGTAAGGATAAGGGATATGTGCCGATAGGAGAAATGTCTGATGGAAAGAGCAAATCAAAGGGTACTAAGATGGTATGGTCACGTGCTTAGAATGAATGATAATAGATTGACTAAGAAGGTTTTTAAATCTGAAGTGGTAGGCAATAGGAGAAGGGGCAAACCCAAATGGAGGTGGGTTGATGGAGTAAAAGAGCTATTAATAGCAAAGGGGATTAGTATGGATGAAGGAAATAGATTAACGCGAGACAGGATCACTTGGAGAAGAATAGTTCATGGAAAGTTCCGTCAAGGGTTGCAATTAACTGATCAACCTGGAACATAGCAAATAAGCCAACAGCATT
>JABUQX010146043.1:7500-12500 GCA_015478945.1 Trachelipus rathkii
TATATTATATATATTTATATATATATTATATATACATTATTATTATTACATATATATATTATACATATATATATATATATATATATATATATATATATATATATATATATATTTCATATATATATATATATATATTATTATTATATATACATATATATATATTATTATTATATATTATTATTACATATATACATATATATATTATTATTATTGTTATTAAATATTATTATTATTATTATTATATATATTATTATTATTATTATTATATTATTATTATTAAAGATATATATATATACATATTATTACATATATATATATATATATATTATTATTATATATACATATATATATATACATATTATTATATATTATTATTATTATTATATATACATACATACATATATACATATATATATACATATATATATACATATACATATACATATACATATAAACGACAATGGCTTGAGCAAAACGTGAGCTTGTGTCTAGGCTTCCTTCTTATCCGAAATAATTTACAATGTAATTGAATTCAAAATTATTTAAGTAATTAGAATCTATATTCTGAGACTTAAGTTAAAGTGACATAATCAGCAAAGTGGTACTTCAATTCTCAGAACTCTATCTTTTCAGATTGTTATTAACTAACGATTGAAACTGGATTTTCATTTTGAGCAATCTTTCTTAAGGTTAATGGAGGCGGAGTTGTTGATAATTTTTTATAGAAAGCGCCCATCTTACATTTTATATTTATTATAGGCTGAAATATTTTGTGAAAAGAAGTAATGTATGACGTTGAGATTAAAGTTTAGTTGGAGGAAGAGATTTTTAAGAACTTTGATTGGCTAAACTGCAAAATGTACAGTTCTTTAATATTTAAAATAAATTAAGACTTTTTTTTGACCATGCCTTTGATGAAACTCATGGCAATTAGAAAATAAAACATTTTCCCTCCAAGAATATTTGTATGTATATTTTAGTAAGGAAATTATTATTATTATTTTTTTTTAACTGAAACGTCAAAATTAGCAAGTGACCTTTTTCTATGACTTATTTTATTGAAGATTTTTGTGATTCTTTGTTCTTAAATTTGAGTATAAACTTTCAAGATAAATAAAATTTTCCTTAATTTAAAGAGAAGAAAGAATATGTATTTTAAGAATTATCCTAATTAATTTTATTGTTATGTATTAGAAAGTTCGCTAAAAAATATTAAAGGTATTTAATTAGGTTTTTGTTGTTTATGCTTATTGTCATCTGTAAAGATGACCAGATATATTTTATACAGTCTCTCTTAAGATTTTTAGCTATGTAAAAATTATGAAAGTACAAAGTGGTTGTGTAAAGTAACTTAATTTTATTATTTTAGTATGTTTTGTTTTATTTCTTACAGGGATATTGTTTCTTTTGGTATGGCAACTGATGAAATGTATTTAGGCTCCTCGAAGCAGTTTCTGATGTGCTTCCGCGTTTGTGTTCTGTTGACTTTAATTTTCATTGGCGAATTAGTGCAAGGTGTGGGTCCTTTAAATAGTGCATGTGGTTTAAGTGATGAATCAGCTTTACGATTATCTTATTGCAATAAGTGATCATTTGAATCAATAGTATATGAAGTTAAAGACGTTTCTGGAGTGTTTGTTTCATGAGAATATGTTGGTTGAGGCGAATGTGGATTGGAATAGGAAAGATAATATATTTGTCCAAATTCTGGGAAGTTGTGAATTTCTGGTGTCGGATTACTTCTCAAAGCAGAAGGACTCAAGGTGGTCTCCCTCGTAATGTCTAAAGATGACTGAAAGGTGACGGAAGAAATGACCTATTTTTCTGAGTCAAGTGTGTCTGAGAGATGGAATTGTAAATGAAAGGATTATGGGCGTTTCTGTGCAAATACGATTCTCTTCCGTGGCAATGGGAGAACTGCGGGCACGATGCTTGATTTTGATGTCTGGTGGAGAGGAGCATCAGGTTCCTAGGATAAGTAGGAAGAACAGGCGTTGTACTTAAATGTGGTGTGGTAGTCTCAGATGGTCTTGCGTTTCAAAGAATATCAGGAAAGACTGCAAGAAAGGTTTGCTGGGACATAGGCATACAGTTCGGAACGGATGGTTTGTTCTGTGCTGTGGTATGAAAATCAATGACCATTTCTTTTTGAGAACGTGGCTGGACATCTGTTTGCGTGTGTGGGTTGAGACAGGATTTTAGAGTGTTATTCTCTGTGCGAAGAACAGGGTATGGAAACTGCCTTGAAATTATCAATATGTACCACGAATTCCTTGTTGGTTTGTGGTAAGTCCAACAAGTATTTGTTAAACTGCAAAATGCCAATGACTAGATATGGGCCATTCCATCTCTTAGCGAGCTTTAGGTGAATGTTGCGGCTGCTTAGCGGATAGAAGAGACACCCGGTCACCTGCTTTAGCAATCCTGATCAGCATGTGCGTAATGGTCGAACTGCGATTTTTCGGTTTCGTCTTCCAATTTGTATTCGCCAACTCACGGATTGCTGATGTTTCCTTCAAACGTTCCTTCATTGTAGTCATGCAAGAATTCCTTTGATGATCTTGTTTTTCACAAAGGGTGAAACGTAGTCTGGTAAATCGTAAGGTAATCTCTGATGTAGAAGTGGAGAGAATGTAGATATCTCTGTTTGAGGAATAAATTGTATATATAACATAAAAGCTATGTATTTTCCCAATCGTTGTGTTCTTTGGACGAGGCGAAGATTGCCTTCGATGTTTCTATTTTCTCTCTCCACCAGAGAATTGCTGGCAGATGTCAGACAGAGATGTTGACGCGTTGGGTGGATATTCATGTTCTACAAAGTTCTTGAAGAAATTTGACGTAAATTCTGGCGGCACAGAAACTGTTATTTCAGCAATAAGAGTGAAGACGAGCTCCTGTTTAATAAAGCCTGCTATATATTTCCCTTCTCTTGAAGTAATAGGGCAATGCTCATATTAGAGTGTCAATGAATCATTGAAGACTAGTATGTATTTGGCATTATGTATTTTCATTTAGGAAGTGCCAGTGTCTAAGCGTACTTGAAAAGGGTGTAAACGGTAGAGGGTAAGGCATGATACCAGCTGAATTATTTTTCTGAGATCAAAACAGAAATCACATTCGCGGGAGTATTGTTTACAAAGTGTGATAATTTAGGAAAGTACTTTTCGCGAATGTTCCTTCGCATGTTCGCGTCCTGGGTGACCAGCTCCTAAGGTATATGGCAAAGTTGCAATACCATATCGTTTGTACAGGTTACAGTCTGAATTTTGTAATGAAGCAAAGTATGAGGCAGTGGTAAGTGGGCTTAGGAAGCTCATGAAAGGAATCTGGCAACCTCCTGAGCTGGCAACAGTTCTTTGTGTTAATTTGCAACTGCTGACCTGGAGTACCACCCATCACCCAGGCGGCTATAGTATCTGATCTGCATTCAGTGAAGAGATCCCTTGGGCATTATATCCAGTCGTCAGGAGGATACCAATCCATGTCTCTCGTGTCTTTTGTAAAGTGAATTATTCGTTTCTAGGAACAGAAGAGTCTTTCTATATTGAGTGCAAGCGGGTGCGATGGATGCTGTGGGACCAATAGAGGCAGGTGTAGGATTCATTTCTGGTGTGTAAGCATGAATGGACGTGGAGCAGGGTACGCGCGCAGGTGTAGGAGTAGTGGCGCGGATCGCTAGTCGTATTGGATGCGCTGTAAGGTGCGGAATCATTGGATTACTGCGTAGGGTATGCAGCATGTGATGTATCTGAAGGTTGTAAGACGTAGTAGGTAACGCAGCTGTGCAAATGGTGGAGCATAAGAACCTCGAGGGTAAGGCAAGGTAATTTATAGCATGCGGTATACGAATAACGTCCGGTGGTATCGTGCGACATATGGAAAGCAGATGCATGAATGGGGTGGTGAAGTTAAAATGTTTCTTGCGGTGGTGGATTAGAAATGGAGTTGTCAATTGCATGAGAATGTGTAGGTGAAGTCGTTATTGTGTTGAGAGTAGTGGCAGTAGTGGTTGTAATGGTGGTTGTAGTAGTGATGGTTGTAATGGTGGTTGAAGTAGTAGTGGTAGTAGTGGTATCCATTGTGTTATGGTTGCTAAAATTAATTTTTAATATGAAATGTAAAGTAGATAAAAAAAATTCAGAGATCAACTACTAACCAAAATTTTAAATTCAAAGCAAAACTCCAAAAGATTTCACCAAAAAAAAAATCTGCTCAAAAAAATTTCCACCTCAAGATATATCTAAAAAAAATTTTTTTTTTTCCTCAAAGTAAGTAAAAAATTGGTTAAAAAAATTTTGGGGTAAAAAAATGTAAAGAAAATACAATTTCCACAATAATTAACCACAAAGGTGTAAAAAAAAAAAAATCAATTTTAAAAATTTTAAAGCATGCAAAACTCTCAAAATTTTTAGAAAAAAATCTTAGTGGGATTAAAACCCTAAAAAAAAGTTTAAATTAATTTTAAGTTTTTTCAGTTCAATAAAATAAGCTAGGCCTAATAAAATTTCAGTATCACTCTTGTAATGTAATTTATCACCAAAATTATACAAATATTTTTTTTTTCTTTTTGTTTTTCTTATATTATACCAATATTTTAGAATTTGTTGGCACGATTTATCAGTTATCATATATGTAAATCTTTTAAAAATTACGCACGCTCACGATGAATTATATGATTTAGTACTTATCTAAGGTCCTGCAGTCTTGTAGTTGCGAATTTCTTCTAAGAATTCCACGGAGCAGATTTGTTGAGAATTCCTTGGAATGTGCGCTTGATTTTCTTCAATTAAGATGATGATAAAATTGCCACTTTGTTATTAATTAAGAAGAGGACCCAATATTTGAGATTTTGGGACCTCCATTTTAGCCCAGATGAAATTTGTTTTTCAGACATTTTGATGGGTGCAAACTGCAGTGCTTCTGACCTCTAGAACGTTATGCTAGCAGCGTTAGGTCTGTGGTCAGTTGTTTTCATTTTTTCCAGTTTCTTCATGAAA
>JABUQX010146043.1:20000-32500 GCA_015478945.1 Trachelipus rathkii
ATCGTCAGTGTAAGGGTTCATCTCTTGACCCAGGTGGGCCACAACCATACCCCCTCACAAAACCCCGCCATTCTCCTATTATGCACCTTTATTCTCGCCTCTGCCAAACTCACATTTCTCTCCTTCAGACATTCGTTTACTGACTCAATCCACTTTTTCTTTGGTCTCCCAGCCCGTCGGTTCCCAACACACTCGCCACTATACATTTGCTTAAAAACCGACTATCATTCATCTTTTCCACATGACCAAACCATCTCAACATACTTTCATTTATTCTCTCGTTTACCCCTTTCTTCACACCACACAACTCTTATACCTCATTTTATCAATTCTTCTTATTTTATCAATTCTTCTTATTCCAGACCATAGTCTCACTACTATACAATAACACAGGTAACAACATACCCTCATGTAAGACTCTAGCGCACTCAAGACTTAGTCCCTTTACATTCACCAACGATTTAATTGCACCAGCCACCTTCCTGCCATTCACAACTTTCCTACTACTCTGCATCATCCGTTCCCTTCTCATCCAACACATACCCTAAATATTTAAACTCAGACACTTGTTCCAGCTGCTCACTATCTAACATAACTTCACACTGAGGACTGTCCTCACTCACAACCATAACCTAACTCTTATCTACGTTTACTTTCAAACCCCTCCTTTTACACACCCCAGATCTCTATCAGTCCTCTCAAACTCTCTTCAGATTCGCCACACAAAACCAAATCATCCGCATATAATAGGTAGGGCACCCTCCACTCATCTCCATCATTCTAACACCATTTCCTGTCACGCCCACCTTCAATTCTTTCATAACCCCATCCATATACAAATTGAATAACCAAGGAGACATAACACAACCCTGCCTCACTCCGCTATTAATACTAAACCAATCACTTTTGACACCATTTATTCTTACACACGCCTCACTATCGTCATACATACTTTTGATTCCATTCAGAAGCCTATCACCAACACTATATATCACTAACACCTGCCACAGACCTTCCCTATTAACCCTATCATACCCCTGTTGCAAATCCATAAAACCTAAATACAATTTATTCTTCCTCTCTCTCATTTTCTATCATTTGCTTCAATGTAAAGATTTGATCCACAGATCCTTCATCCGAACGTATCCTTGTCTTTCACCTCAATCAGTCCTTCAGTCACTCGGCGCACTCTTTCGACCAAAACACCAGCATATATCTTCCCTTTATCTCCCTTACCCTTATATAATGCTACAGTTCCCCTTATCTCCCTTACCCTTATATAAAGGTACTATTACTGCTCTCCTCCAATCCCTCGAAACTATACCCTCCATAAACGCTTTATTACACAACTTCAAGATCCAATCAATCATTTCACCAGAGTTTTTATCTATACCTGCAGATTTACCATTCTTCAACTTTCTCACTCTACCCATTTCCTCCTCTTTGCTAATAACCTCATCCCCAAAATACCTATTCCTTCTTGTACCATCAAACCCACACACAGTCATTATCACCTCATCATTACTGCCAATATTATACAGATTTTCAAAGTGTTCTTTCCACACTCCACTCACATCCATTTCATCAGTTACAAAAACACCATCCCTATTCATTATTCTAAGCAGGTTCCCCTTATTCTAATTCTTAACCTTCGGGCTTCCTTTCCAGAAGAGCTTCCTATTCCCTTGTATGTCCCCATTCATCCTCCTTCCAAACTGTTCATTTCCCTTCTTTTCTCTTACGTATGCATCTTTTAGCATTCCTTTTTTCCTCCTTATATAATTCCAAGCATCTTTCTTTTGAAACTTCATCATTTGCTTTTAGTACATTCAACTACGCTTCCTTTTAACCGCTTGCATCACCTCTTCATTCCACCACCTCACCGTTATCATTCTTACTTCCTACTTTAGCACACCACATACTTCTTTTGCACTCTAACAATTGCTTCCAGGATTTGTTCAGTTTCAACCTGTTCACATTCAACTGATTTACTTATGAGCGCTCCTACATACTTATCCTTATTACCTTGTTCAATTAACTTCTCACTCTTAATTTTACCCACTTCCTTCCGTAACACCTTCCTCTCCATCCAAGCCTCACTCCTACTTGAATTTTACATAGAACAACATAATGATCCGATAATCCCATTCAATTTCTAAACCCCTCACTGATTTAACATCCAACACATACTTCCAACATCTCCTTCACCAACACAAAATCAATCATACTTTTCACTTCCGATACCTTCTCTCCCTCCACAAACTCTAGTTTATTATGGATACTCTTGTGTTTAAAGAAAATATTACTTACACACACATACCTCTCCTCACAGAAATCAATCACCTTCGTTCATTCTCATTTTCTCCTGACACCCCAAACCACCCGTTATACCATCCTTTTTGATCATATATATATATATATATATATATATATATATATATATATATATATATATATATATATATATATATATATATATATATATATATATATATATATATATATATATATATTTGCTGTAGCTATATATAAAATCCGTATTAATAGTCAATATTTAGGCCTAGAAGGGGTATTGGTACTACTGTATAATTTAAAACATCATTAATATACATAAAAAGAGGTAATTTAAAAAAAAACAAAAACATTTTTTTTTAAAAAAAAATTTCTTAAAAACAAATTAAAAATTTCTTTAATCTTTTATATATATATATATATATATATATATTTTTTTTTTTTTTTTTTTTTTTTTTTTACAGTTGTCACCACCACTCACGGGCAGAGCTCTATTCAAGGAGGGGGTGTTGCACGCCTCAGGAGTCAACAACTAAAGTAAATTACGCAGATGAGCACAGACGCATTCTTAGAGAGATTAAATTCAGCAGGAAACACAGAAGATGGAAGAGGAGTTCCACAGAACAGATGTGGCAGGAAAGAAGGAAGCACCGCAGCGAACTAGCCTGGAGTTACCCACATCAACACAAAACTCATGTGCAGATACAGCACCCCTAGTTCTATGAGGGCGACGTAAAGGTGGAGGCACGCGAGGATAAGCCCTCGAGCACCTGCCGCTGCGGTACCTATAGAAAAGAGATAAAGCACCAAATATCGCGCCGCAAAGATAGAGGGTCAAGGGAACTGGAAAGTACAGAATAGTTTTGGCCTTGGACTCGACCCTATCCAAAAGCCGGGTGAAACCAGAGCCTCCTAGATATAGAAAGAACAGTACTTCATACAAGGGCGGATGAGGCCCTTGTATAGCTGGGAGCAACTGAGAAGCGGAAAAAAAGTCAGTCCAAACAGAACTCCCAGTTTCTTTGAGGCCGCCCTAGCAAAACCATTGCATGTGAGGCTTCCAAGACATATCTTTGTTGGTGCTAAGGCTAAGGATGTTTATATTGTCAATATGGAGACGAGAGAACCGTCGAAACAGATAGGAAAGTTAGAGATGTCTTAGAGAGGGAGATTTGTAGGAGTTGAGTTTTTTAAAGAATTGAATTTCACAAGGTTCAGGACGACCCCACCCGGAAATTCTATCAAGATCAGCGAGAATAGAATCGCAGATTAAGACGAGGCAATTCTAGAAGTAAAGAAGGAGCAGAATTGAAATGGGTTGAAGAATGTCTAGTCATCGGCATATGAGTGAATGGAGTTAGATAAAGGTGAGAAGATCATTAATGAAAAGTAGGAATACAGTAGGAGATAAGACAGAACCCTGAGGAAACACCACTATTGACAGAAAAGGAAGAAGAAGTCGCCCCATCAACAACAGCCGATATTGAGCGATTTGAAAGAAAACTAGATATAAGTAAGCAAAGAGAAGATAACCTGAGGCAGGCAAAGGCTGCTTGGTCGGTAATGCTTGATAACGAAGAATCATCCATTCAAACCCAACTTGTGGTGGCAGGAAACTGGTAAAACAAAGATGAAACAGTGAGTAGACTCGAGCGCGAAGACGTACTGGCGATCGGAAGAAGCAATGAGATTCCATGATTCTAATGAGTCATAGAGCCTGATCTTGATAATGAGGCAGAGCCATAGCGACAGCTAGAACAGGCGCCTTTCTCAATAGGCCTGCGTGTTGATCGAGAAGTGCTGCATTGGTAGCACATATAGCCGAACGAAAGTGGACGACGGTTGACTTCTGCGGCTTAATGACAAAAGATTTCCCTAACGTTCGTAGATTTCCTATATTCCGCGCACCCGATCGAATGTAATCACAGGCAAAGGCATACAGGACACCTGAGAGGAGAAGGAGGAGGATGAGGCAATGCCAGAATCGTCCAGGGTTGAGTTAGGAGGGAAAATAGGAGGTCGAAGAGATTGGCCTTTTCTCAGTTGGAGAATTAGCAACAGAACCATCAGAGCGAATAAGAGGAGGAAAGACAGATTTACAGAAGTTGTTAGAGATGTTTTTGGCAAGAGGCCAGAAAGATTTGTCAGTAGGAGAACCAAGGAGGTTAGCGCACTTTCGTTTGATGAAAGCCCGCTTTGCTCGTCGAAGAGTATCCCTGCAACGATTTCTAGCTGAATGAAAATTAGCGAGAGTGATAGGAGAACGAGAATTTTTCCACCCCCGATACGCACTGTCTCTAGCCTGCAGAGAACAAGCAATGATCTGAACGGGCGGATTATGTGAGAGAAAGATTGTTCGAAGAGAATGAACCTGCTCATCCTATCAACTGACTTCAGCTCCCACCTTATCGGCAGAAGCTGAAGCGTCACCAGAGACAAAGCAGTCACTCCAATTATAGTTAGCGTAGAAGCAACGCAAGGCCCCCCAATCGGCCCGATCAAAGTGCCAGAAAAAACGCGTAGGGCAGGATGGAGCTGTTGGAGAGAAAGTATTAAAATTAAGAGATATAAGGTTGTGGTCAGATTTACCATAGAGAGAAGGACTAGTGGTGAAACATAGGTCAAGTGTAAGTCCAAGAATTGTCAGACGATCCGAATGGTGGGTTCCTTTTAATCTCAGTTGCTCCAGACTGCTGGAGGACGTTAAATGGATTCGGCCTCCTCCCACCCAAATCAGTATGAGAGGACCCCAACCATTCAGTGTTGTGTACATTGAAATCCCCTAAATAGAGGACCTCAGTATTTGGATGAGAAGATATAACAGTCTCGTGAGAAGTAGTAAGGTATTCAAAAAAGGCGTGAAAATCTGTTCTGTTAGGAGAACAGTAGCAGAAGCACAAGATTATTGTAGTAGAAGGAAGAAAGATTTTAAGCCACAGAACATCGAAGTTAGGAGATTCGAGATTCTCGAGACGTGTTACAGGAGTGTTTATGTTAACATAGGCACATACTCCACCCTTTAGACGGAAATTATGAAATAAGTTGTAGTTGGATATATTAAACGAGTTAGAGGATGAATTCTTAGCCATCTGGGTCTCAGACAGGAGCAAAAGGTTAGGATTAGAGTTAGAGAGGTGGTGTTCCACGGATGCAGAGTTAGATTGCAAGCCACGGATGTTAGTAAAGTCGATAGTAAGTCCGCGCCTGTGCAAAGCTGCCATCTTGCATGCACATACAACAACAACAAAATAAACAGACAAAAACAAACAGACAAAAAAACAAACAAACGTGAAATCAGGTTAAAATTATTCACACACTAAAACCTAAATTTAAAACGGTAAATGCTAAAAAGCTAAAATCGTATTTACAGTAAATATGTAAAAATATGAAAAATCTTAAAGTTAAAAACACTAACGTTCTCTTGCACCCTTACAAATTCACGAATAAAAAAAGTAAATAAAATTGATTTAACATTAAAACCTAAATTTAAAAGTTAAAGTACCAAAATAATTAAAATCTAATTTAAAACACTGTGGAGACGAAATTCAAAATTCATAAACAGTATTAACTTTAAAATAAACCTACGAGCACAATTACTTAAAGAAAATAAAAAGTTAAAACTAGGACTTATCTTTTAAAACCTCGTACGTAGAACTTTACTAAAACGGATAAAATGGTATCAAAGTAGTACTAAGATTTAATAAAATTCTAAATAATAAAAAAAAAAGTTTGAAAAACACACACACTTTCACCAAACAGCACTACATGAACACAATAAATAAAAAAAATATAATTATTTCAGTGAGAGCACATTCAACAACGTCTTCACACCACGAAACCTACACAGACTATATATAGTATATATATAGGTTAGTGGATAAAGTGTCTTGTTATGGTATTATACTATATATATACATTATTATTATTATAACAAATCATTGTTTGTTTGAGTATTATTATTATTATTATTATTATTATTATTATTATTATTATTATTATTATTATTATTATTATTATTATTATTATTATTATTATTATTATCTTTATCATTATTGTTATTATTGTAGTAGTATTATTATTATTATTATTATATTATTATTATTATTATTATTATTATTATTATATATTATATATATATTATTATATGATATATTATTATTATTATTATATAAAGATATACATATATTATACATATGGTAAAGCACTGGTCAAAAATATTTCAAACACTATACAATATATTATCAGCATAGTTATTAGAGTTATTATTATTATTATTATTATTATTATATATATATATATATATTATTATTATTATATATATTATTATTATTATTATATATATAAATATATATATTATTATTATTATTATATTATTATTATTATTATTACATATTGTTATTATATACATATATACACATATATATATATATTATTATTATATTATTATATATATATATTATTATATATATATATATTATATTATTATTAATATTATTATTATACATTATTATTATTATTATTATTATATATATTATTATTATTATTAATATATATATATATATATATATATATATATATATATATATATATATATATATATATATCCGCTGATGGAGAGTAAAATCTCCTTTGACTCATTCATTAATGGGCTGGCCTTGAGTACTTAGAAGACAATTATGGGAGGAGAATACTGGGGCTTTATAACCTAGACTTGAAACTTTTTTTGGGAACGTGGATGGCCTAGTGGATAGAGCGCCCTGGTTACTGTTAACTCCAAGAAGATGGAACTTCTGCCCTGGGAAGCGGCAAACAAGATTATCTGATTTTCCCTTCCACCAGGAGGGTCACTTGATGGAGCCAGGCGGACGCCGGCCCACAGGCTCATTTTATTTTACTATTACCTTCACTTTGCTCCTTCATCTATGTCTCGAGTCTATCTTTCTGTCTGTCTCTTCTCCCTTAGTAGGGCGAATTACCCTCCTTCGGTCGAGATGTCGAGAGAAATCTGGGACCCCCTAGATATAATTGCCCTATCTGCCAACAACATGTTGGATTAAATAGCATCAAATGTGAAAGATGCCACAAATGGGTACACTTGACCTGCTCCCCATTTCGAACCCTTCCCAGAAATAACTCAGGCTACACGTGCACAATCTGTAACCCCTCTACTATCCAAAATCCTCCCAAAACTAATACCCAATCACTCAACATACTACAATTTAACATTAACGGTCTAACTAATAAATCCATAGAACTCAATCATTTCCTTAAAAAACATAACATTCATATAGCTATCCTACAAGAAGCCTCCCTCTCCCAAAACACTCCTCTCCCCCCGTTCTATGGTTACGACTCCATTTTCTCCCCTTCTCAACCTCCTCAACATTCCCTCTTAACACTGATTCACAACGACATCCCTTACCACAACACAACCCCTAACACCTCCACTCTATTCCCCGACACATTAATAAAATCCCAATCCTGTTCCATCCTCCTGAACAGGACCACTTATAACATCTTCAATCTATATTCATCACCCCACCACCCCAAATCCCCCCCAAACAACCTCACACCCCCCCTATCAATATTATCCACATTCCCAAATCTTATTCTCGGAGGCGATTTTAACGCTCACCACACCGCCTGGTATAAAGACTACCCTTCTGACCCCCGCGGCAACCATATCCTTAACGAATTAGAATCCCTTAATATCCTCAATTCCAAAAACCTCCCCACCCGAATCCCTCCCCAAGCAAACCAATCCCCCACCTCCCCTGATATCACATTCTGTTCACCCTCCTTACATCACCGACTAACCTGGGACACCACTACTGACCTACACTCAGACCACCTCCCCATTCTTATTTCTTTAACCTCCTCCCATCACCCAAAAAAGATCACTACATACATTAACTACAAAAAAGCCAACTGGCCAGCATTCACTGACCATATCGAAACCCATATAAACCCCTCACCAATCCATGACACAACTTCGCTGCACACCTCCATTATTCAATTAAATAACTTAATCATCAAATCTGCTAACTTACACATACCCAAAGGCCACAGAAAATCCTATAACCCCAAACTCTCCCCTGAAATCAGCCAACTCATTAAACAAAGAAACTCCCTTCGAAAACTTAGACCATATACCCCACTCATCACTAACCAAATAACAAACCTCAATACCCAAATCACCAACCTCATAACCACCAACACCACCAATAAGTTTTCAGAATACTTACAATCCAACATCTCACGTATTAATAATAAGAAAACCTGGCAAGTCATCAAAAAACTAAATAACTCTCGAAACAACCCCCCTCCCTCCCACGAATCCCCCTCCTTACCTGATAACTCCCTCCCTTCTCCAAAACAACAATCAGACCAACTAGCAAAACATTATGCTAACATTTCTCGCAAACCAACCCACCCCAATAACAGGAAAATAAAAAAACTACTCAGAAAACTCCCCTTAGACCACAACCCCCCCCCCCACCCCCTTTTACAACTGAAAGGATAACAGAAACCATCAAAACCCTCAAAAATTCTCCAGCCACAGGACCAGACTCAATCTCTAACCTACATCTAAAACACCTCGGTGAAAAAGCACTTCTCCTTATCACTGAAATTTTCAACAAATCCTGGCAACTTAACTATATACCCTCAATCTGGAAACAAGCATTCATACTACCAAAACTCAAACCAAAAAAAGACCCCAACTCCCCCTCCTCTTACCGCCCAATTTCTCTCCTCTCCTCCATTAGTAAACTACTGGAGAAACTAATATTAAACAAAATCTCCCCTCTCATCACCCTCCCAGATTTCCAACATGGCTTTAAAAGCAACCACTCCACAACTACAGCCCTTAGCTCCCTCACCCAACACATCATCAATGGCTTCAACCAATCCCCATCCCATAGATCCATTCTCACAGCAATCGACATCAACAAAGCCTTTGACACTGTCCCCACATTTAATCTTATTCAAAAAATCCTTCAATCCCCCCTAGAAAATCACGACAAAAAATGGCTTTCTAATTTTCTCACTAACCGTTTTGCTAAAGTTCTCCACGAAAACAACCTCCCACCCATTAAATTACAAAACGGTCCTGCAGGGCGCTCATTCTTCTCCTTTCCCTTTCAACCTTTTCACAGGCAGACCTGCCCATCCCTACCCACCAATCCAACAAACTTATCATATACGCAGATGATATCAAACTTATTTCCCAACATCCAGACGTAAACAAAACGTAAAAAATATTAGGTCTAACCTATGACACACACATGACGTTCTCCCCCCACATTGACCAAATCATCTCATCAACCCAAAGGAAACTAAACACCCTCCGAACCCTTTCCCAACACAACTTTAGTGACAGGAAACACACCCATACCACCAATTATAAACAACTCCTCATAACAAACATAAACTTTGCTTCCCCTCATGGTTCCCCGCACCGTTAAAATCTAACACAAAAAAATTACAAATCACACAAAACACCGCCCTTAGAATTATCACTGGATGCACTAAAACCACCCCCATCCAACATCTACATGACGAGACTTACATCCTTCCTATCTCCACCCACCTGGAGATGATGGGGACTCAATTCTACCAGAAAACCCTAAATCCAACCCACCCATGCCACCAAATATTCTCCAACCCCTCCCGACACAGACTAAAATCCCCACCCTCCTCACCAGCTAAATTCTATAATAACATCTACAACATTATTCCCCCTCCCCCTCCCAATAGGTCATGGCTTACACATATCCATACACAACTAACCAACACGTACCTACAAAACCGCCCCAATAACAATTTACTAAACTTCCCCTCCCCAAAAATTTCCCCTATAGAAGAAACACTGTCCAGAAGAGGCCAAATTGACCTCGCCTGGAGCAGATCAGGTCACCACCCAAAACTCTTACAATATAAATATAGATTCAAACTAGACAATGTTACCTCCCCCACTTGCACCAGTTGACACATTTCCCAGGACACAATGGAGCAACACGTTGGTGGTGCTGGTTTGGGATAGCCGGCCTTTAAGTTTGATTTCCTGTAGTCCCCGCGTGTTACCCTCTGAGAAGGGTATAAAGCACATTAAAAGGAAGTTATATATATATATATATATATATATATATATATATATATATATATATATATATATATAAATATATACATATATATATATATTTAATATATTGATATATATATATATTATATATTTATATATATATATATATATATATATATATATTATTTATATATGAGAGATATATATATAGTTATATATATATATATATATATATATATATTTAGATATAAATATATATATATATAATATATATTATTTTATTATTATTATTATATATATATATATATACATATATATATATTATATTATATTATATATATATATATATTATTATTAGTTATGATATATTTATATATATATATTATATACATACATATATATATATTATATTTATATATTATTATTATTATTATTACTGTTATTATTATTACATATATATATATATATATATATATATATAAATATATATATATTTATATATATATATATATATATATATATATATACAATGATCCCCTCAGCTGCACTCTAACTCTGTTCACCTTACGTCGAGACCAACAACGCTCCATTCTTCCACTCCTTCCAAATCTGCTACCTTTTTTGCACCAAAAATTGCCTCACGTCTACAGCTTTCCGATTCTGTCATTGCTGGTCTGGATTGAATTTCCTGGTGGGGCCATAGCTAGCTTGTAAAATTTAACTTTTCAAAACTCAACTTTCAAATCTCCCTCTCAAACCACCTCCACTTGATTCTCTGACTCTTACGTTGACCTGTGAACATCATAAACATTCTTGGTCTGAACATAAAGAATAAATTGTCTTGGGAATCTCACATAACAACTAATTGCCAAGGTGACCTCAAAGAAGATGAGAGTTCTGTTAGGCTGCGGGAATCTTTTTTTCTTTGCACCCCTTCTCTAGTTATATAAAGGCCTTCTCCGCCCTTGTTGGAGTACTGTTCTTGCATTTGGGGGGACTAAAGATCTATCTTCTTTTCGAATAGGGTTGAGACTAAGGCTAAGATTCTAATAAACTATCCCTTATTTTCTAACCAGCTGGACCTACACTTCGACGACATTGCACTTCTTTTCTGCATCGGTATCGGCAGGTGCTCGAGGAAATTGACCTCTTGTTTTTCCACCACCATTGAGGCGTAACACAAGGGGTGCCTAACTTTCTCATTATTTTTGTGTGAGGATTGAAAACCATAAATGCTTCTGATGCCTTCCTGTTCAGAATTCCTTGCCATCTTTGTTTTTCTTGCTGTATTTAATCTTTCTCTCTTAAAGCTCTATGTCTGCATCCACCCAAAGTTGAGGTACAGTTCTGTTCGTATCTGAAGACTCATTTATGTTCCATAAAGGCCTGCCCAAAGAGTTGATATCTTGTAACATATATATATATATATATAGTTATATATATATATATATATATATATATATTTGTTGTTATATGTATATATATATATAAATATATATATATATATTATATATATATATATATATATATATATATATATATATATATATATATATATATATATATATATATATATATATATATATATATATATATATATATATATATATATATATATATATATATATATATATATATATATATATATATATATATATATAGTAGATCAGAGCAACAAGACTTTCAAGTTTAGTAGGTATTCAAAGCCGGGAAGAGTACCTAGAACATACAACTGGTAACAGGTCAAAGTTAGTAATGGTACCAGCAATTGAACAGCCTCCCGCTCACAAACTGAATTCAACTATTTTCAATATTCACCAAACTTCTCTATGTCCTAAACATAATATCTCACCCTCTCAAAACAAGTAAAAGAAATTTATAACCTACCAATTTCCATTAACACTTCTTATTTATCCATCCCTCACTTCATATATCAAATGATTAAATCCTTACCTACATCTCTACATTCAACAACATCCTACACACATCTTCTAAAAACGTATTTTCTAAACCCAACTATATCTCCTTTCAATAACATTCCATGCATATAACTTTGTCCTAGCTAACTCCCTCCCACATTGAGAAACTAATGATTTTCACTATGACGCCACTACTTAATAATAAA
>JABUQX010146043.1:37500-42500 GCA_015478945.1 Trachelipus rathkii
GGTGATAGTGAATTTGTGTGGGTTTCATGGTTCAAGAAGAAAAGTATATTTTAGGAATGAGGTTAGTAAGGTGGAGGTAATGGGTAGAGCGAAAAAGGTGAAGAATGGTAAATCTGCAGGTATTGATGAAATTACCTGTGAAATGATCAAGAGATGGTGATTGATTGGATTTGAAAGTTGTGTAACAAAACGTTTATGGAGGGTATAGTTCCAAGGGATTGGAGGAGAGCAGTAATAGTACCCTTATATAAGGGTAAGGGAGATAAGATAAGGGGAACTATAGGAGAATTAGTTTATTAAGTGTTGTAGCGAGATATATACTGGTATTTTGGTCGAAAGAATACGTCGAGTGACTGAAGGACTGATTGTGAAGAACAAGGTGCGTTTAGAAGTGGTAGAATGTGTGGATAAAATCTTTACATTGAAACAAATGATTGAGAAAATGAGGGAGAAGAAGAATAAATTGTATTTATTTTTTTTGGATTTGCAAACAGGCGTATGATAGGATTAATAGGGAAGCTCTCTGGCAGGTGTTATTGATATAAGGTGTTGGTGGTAAGCTTTTGAATGAAATCAAAAGTATGTATGACGATAGTGAAGTGTGTGTAAGAAAAAATGGAGTTAAAAGTGATTGTTTTAATATTAATAGAGGAGTGAGGCAGGGATGTACTGTCTTCTTGATTATTCAATTTGTATATGGATGGGTTGCGAAAGAATTAGAGGTAGGGATGGGAGGGGATGGTGTTAGAATGATGAAGAATAGAAGAGAGTGGAGGGTGCCCTACCTATTATATACGGATGATTTGATTTTGTGTGGCGAATCTGAGAGTTTTAGAGGATTGGTAAAGAGATTTGGCTGGATGTGTAAAAGGAAACGTTTGATAGAAAACGTAGATAAGAGTAAGGTTATGGTTGTGAGTGTGGACAGTCCTCGGTGTGAAGTTTTCTGTTAGATGGTGAGCTTAGCTCAGACAGAACATGTGGTTTAAAGTATTTAGTATATATGTTGGATGAAAAGGGAATGAATTATGCAGAATGTAGTAGGAAAGTTGTGAATGGCAGGAACGTGATTTTTGCAATTAAATCGTTGGTGGATGTAAAGGGACTAAGTCTTGAGTGAGTTAGAGTCTTGCATGAGGATATGTTTCTTAATAATAATGATAATGTTGAAAATTTAATATACACAAACCAATAAATTACCTAAGATACCGTAATTAATGTCGTAGTCAAAAGCTAAAAGTAACGGAGTAACGGACTAACGGCACTTCGTTACTTTTCCTTTCAAAAAAATAACGATAACGGAACTACTTTTTTTCGAAGTAACAGAATAACGATACGGAACTACTTTCTAAGTCCAAAATCAAGGAATCAACATGTATAGATAATGAGAATTTTTATGTGTAATATATATATATATATATGTATATAAAATATATATATATATATATATATATATATTAACTTATATATATATGTATATATATATTTTATATATATGTATATATATATATATATAGTGTATATATATATAATAATAATATATATATAATATATATATTAATAATATATATATATAATATATATATATATATGTATATATATATATACAATAATATATATATATGTATATGTATGTATATATATATATATAAGTATAATAATAATATAAAAATATATATATATAAATATATGTATATATATATATATATATATATATGTATATATATGTATATATATATATCATATCAATAATAATAATAATATATCTATATATATATATATATATATATATATATATATATATATATATATATATATATATATATATATATTATATATATTTATATAAATAAATATATATTTATATATATATATATATATATATATATATATATATATATATATATATATATATATATATATATATATATATATATATATATATATATATATATATATATGTATTACCTCTCTTTATGAGGTTAATGATAAAACCTGGTGAGCATAAAAAGGTTTATTATACATCAGAAGTCCAATAGTCCTAATCCACGCGCATAGAATACCAGAAATAGGGACATAAAAAAAAATCCGAAATTGAGGATTACCAGTGTGCAAATTATAATTACATCATAGTTAAAGAAAATCAAGCAGAAATTTAAATTTCATAAATTGGAAATAAAAAAATTATGATTAAAAAATTAAACTTATTAGAGTAAAAAAATTTGGTAAATATAAATTTCAATTAATTTAAGATAGCAAGTATCACGATTGCAATAAAAAACTTAAATATATGAACATAGAACACGCAAGTGAATTAAATTAAAATATTTTATTTTAAAATATTTTATTTTAAAATATTTTATTTTAAAATATTTTATTTTAAAATATTTTATTTTAAAATATTTTATTTTAAAATATTTTATTTTAAAATATTTTATTTTAAAATATTTTATTTTAAAATATTTTATTTTAAAATATTTTATTTTAAAATATTTTATTTTAAAATATTTTATTTTAAAATATTTTATTTTAAAATATTTTATTTTAAAATATTTTATTTTAAAGTATTTTATTTTAAAATATTTTATTTTAAAATATTTTATTTTAAAATATTTTATTTTAAAATATTTTATTTTAAAATATTTTATTTTAAAATATTTTATTTTAAAATATTTTATTTTAAAATATTTTATTTTAAAATATTTTATTTTAAAATATTTTATTTTAAAATATTTTATTTTAAAATATTTTATTTTAAAATATTTTATTTTATTTTACCATCAATTTTATTTCAAGTAAGATTTCAATTAAAAATTAAAATTTAAACAGGAACTCAAAAAACGTAATTAAATTTAAAAGTAAAAAAAATGGCTTCAATAAAAAATTAAATTAAAAATTATATAAATTTTAGTTAAATTAAAATTTTAAAGAAAGAAGATTTTAATTAAAAATTAAAATTTAAACTGGAACTTTTAAAGAGTAGTAAAAAAGTATTAAAAAAAAAGGTAAAATGACTTCAATTAAAAGAGAAATTAATATTTTTTGGGGATTTTTTTTTCTGGAAAAAAAAAATATTGATATGTTTTATTTCTACTTGCCTGATCAGCATCACGTCAACATCAATTTCAACATCAACATCAACATCAACATCAACATCAACATCAACATCAACATCAACATCAACATCAACATCAACATCAACATCAACATCTGGGCAAGATACATCTTTTTTACTTAAATAAATTTTTTGTATACTCAAAAGAAAAATTTTGGGAAAATTTGTTCCAAGAACAATCCAAAACTCTTGCATATGCAAAGAAATTATCTAAGTAAAAAATGTGCATCTCCTTGGCTACATATGCTCCTGAAAAATATTAATCCAGATCATGAGCAGAAAAAATTATCTCTAACAATTTTCATTTGAAACCAGAAAAGTTGGTTTAGAATTTGAACATTGCTGAGCAGAAATTTCAAAAAATTAAAAAACTACTTCGTGCCTTATGTAGGTAATGAACCCATCTATGCATATTTCAAGTTTAGTAATTTCAAAAATTGAGGTTGAAGCTAAAAATGTCAAAAACATAGATTTTGAAAAAATGAAAATACCAGAACTATGACTACAGACAGAAAAACACCTTAAAACGACGTTTTAGAGGTCAGAAAAAAACTAGTATGTTTCTTTTCCCATAAAAATTGGCTGAAAATTAAGAATTTTATGTCCATTTTTAGGGAGGGGAGTGAAAGTGGGCTCAGTCAGAACCAAATATTGGTCCCTGCACTGAACTCTTTGATATTGTACATACAAATGAGACCGAATTAATAACTATCGAAGATAGGGAGTTACAGAGGGAAGGCGAAGAAGGTAAAATAATGACAGTTAATAAAAATGGGTAAAAACTTCAAACAGGAACTCGAAAGAGACAAACTAAAATAGATAAGAGAAGAATACGTGAATCGAGTTCGTTCTCAGTCGCAACATGCGGTGGTTCGATCCCAGGAAGGCAGTTTTTTAACAAGTAACAATAGTTTATTATTGTATTATTTTATTAAAATATTGTCGCTATCGTCGCTCAATCGGTAGAGAGGCAGAACCGCAAAGGCAATGGAACGGGTTCGATCCCACGTCTGGATTCTAGGTATCAGTTACCTAGAATAGGGCTTTGCCCGTGAGGTGCGAACTTTAATTAAAAAAATATATCGATTCACTATCTTTGATGGATGAACTCGATGTTGAAAAGCCCTCAACATCCAAAGGACGCCCTCTAAAAAAGAAAATGGAAATACTTAATGAAAATCTGCTTTTATCATTGGATGTTGCTAAGGTCAGCGACTGGGCAGCCTCCTCAATAATGATTTCAACAATCTCAAATGCCAGAATGGATCCAGAAATTTAAAATGTAAGCTATTCATCGATTTCGCAGAGCAAGGCAGCAATCAAGGAAAAAGTTTAGTGAAAACTTGAACAAGTAATTTCACGTTGAGAGATTGTACATTGGGATGGGAAGCTTATCGAAGTCAATACTGGAAACGAAATGTAAATCCGCTGCCAGTCCTTATTTCAGGCACTGGAAAAGCTCACTTGCTTGGTGTGCCAAATATAGATCATGACACGGGACAAGAAATTGCAAATGCAGTACATCCATTGTTCATTGACAGAAATTTGTTGAGTAACATAAAAGACATGTGTTTCGATACAACTGCATCAAACATAGGTCGAAAAAAGGGTGCTTGCGTAATATTTGAACAAAGGTTAGAGAAAGATTTATTATGGTTTTCCAATCGTCACCATATTTAATAAATCATGTTGAAAGCAGTGGTATCCCCTGCATTACAGACATCATCAGGACTATATTCAGCTGTTAAAACTATTCAAGAAACAGTGGAAGATTTTACTCTCACATCATATCATATATTAGAAAAAATATCCAGAAAACGAAAAGAGAAAATCATACACTTTGCTTCAAGACAAATAAGAAAACACCAACCTCGGGACGACTATA